>OU342743.1:363391411-363516939 GCA_910589775.1 Avena eriantha
CTGGTGGATCCATATGTGGTATGTGAAAAGAACACACATGCAATGACTCCAGTTGTTGTTAGTAAAAAGAACACACATGCAATGACACTGGTGGATCCATGTGGGATCTCTGAAGAGAACACACATTTCAATGACACTGGTGGATCCATATGTGGTATGTGAAAAGAATAGTCATGAAATGACTCTAGTTGTTGTTAGTAAAAAGAACACACATCCAATGACACTGGTGGATCCATGTGTGGGCTCTTAAGAGAACACACATGCAATGACTCTGGCTATTGTTAGTAAAAAGAGCACACGTGCAATGACACTTGTGGATCCATAGGTGGATTGTGAAAACATAACACATGCAATGACTCCAGTTGTTGTTAGTAAAAGGAACACACATGCAATGACTCTGGTTGTTGTTAGTAAAAAGAGCACACATGCAATGACACTGGTGGATCCATATGTGGTAGGTGAAGAGAACACACATGCAATGACTCCAGTTGTTGTTAGTAAAAAGATCACACTTGCAATGACACTGGTGGATTCATGTGTGATCTCTGAAGAGAACACACATTTCAATGACACTGGTGGATCCATATGTGGTATGTGAAAAGAACACACATGCAATGACTCCAGTTGTAGTTAGTAAAAAGAACACACATGCAATGACACTGGTGGATCCATGTGTGGTCTCTGAAGAGAACAGGCATTTCAATGACTCTAGTGGATCCATTTGTGGTATGTGAAAAGAATAGTCATGAAATGACTCCAGTTGTTGTTAGTAAAAAGAACACACATGCAATGACACTGGTGGATCCATGTGTGGTCTCTGAAGAGAACACACATGCAATGACTCTGGATGTTATTAGTAAAAAGAACACACATTCATAACACTGGTGGATCCATGTGTGGTCTCTGAAGAGAACACACATTTCAATGACACTGGTGGATCCATGTGTGGTCTCAGAAGAGAACACACATTTCAATGACACTGGTGGATCTATATGTGGTATGTGAAAAGAACACACATGCAATTACTCCAGTTGTTGTTAGTAAAAAGAACACGCATGCAATGACACTGGTAGATCCATGTGTCGTCTCTGAAGAGAACACACATTTCAATGACACTTGTGGATCCATATGTGGTATGTGAAAAGAATAGTCATGAAAGCACTCTAGTTGTTTTTAGTAAAAAGAACACACATGCCTTGACACTGGTGGATCCATGTGTGGTCTCTGAAGAGAACACACATGCAATGACTGATGCTGTTGTTAGCAAAAAGAGCACACATGCAATGACACTGGTGGATCCATAGGTGGATTGTGAAATGATCACACATGCAATGACTCCAGTTGTTGTTAGTAAAAATAACACACATGCAATGACACTGGTGGATCCATGTGTGGTCTCTGAAGAGAACCCACATACAATGACTCTGGCTGTTATTAGTAAAAAGAGAACACATGAAATGACACTGGTGGATCCATATGTGGTATCTGAAAAGAACACACATGCAATGACTCAAGTTGTTGTTACTAAAAATAACACACCTGCAATAACACTGGTCGATCCATGTGTGGTCTCTGAAGTAACACACATTACAATGACTCTAGTTGTGGTGAAGAAGAAGAACACACATTTCAATGACACTGGTGGATCCATATGTGGTATGTGAAAAGAATAGTCATGAAATGACTCAAGTTGTCGTTAGTAAAAAGAACACACAGGTAATGACACTGGTGGAACCATGTGTGGTCTCTGAAGAGAACACACATGCAATGACTGTGGTTGTTGTTAATGAGAAGAGCACACATGCAATGACACTGGTGGATCCATATGTGGTATGTGAAAAGAACACACATGCAATGACTCCATTTGTTGTTAGTAAAAAGAACACACATGCAATGACACTAGTGGATCCATGAGGGGTCTCTGAAGATAACACACATTTCAATTACACTAGTGGATCCATATGAGGTATGTGAAAAGAATAGTAATGAAATGACTCTTGTTGTTGTTAGTAAAAAGAACACACATCCAATGTCACTGATGGATCCATGTGTGGGCTCTTAAGAGAACACACATGCAATGAATCTGGCTATTGTTAGTAAAAAGAGCACACATGCAATGACACTTGTGGATCCAGAGGTGGATTGTGAAAACATAACACATGCAATGACTCTAGTTGTTGTTAGTAAAAACAACACACATGCAATGACTCTGGTTGTTAGTAAAAAGAACACACATGCAATGACTCCAGTTGTTGTTAGTAAAAAGATCACACATGCAATGACACTGGTGGATTCATGTGTGATCTCTAAAGAGAACACACATTTCAATGACACTGGTGGATCCATATGTGGTATGTGAAAAGAACACACATGCAATGACTCCAGTTGTAGTTAGTAAAAAGAACACACATGCAATGACATGGTGGATCCATGTGTGGTCTCTGAAAAGAACACGCATTTCAATGACTCTGGTGGATCCATATGTGGTATGTGAAAAGAATAGTCATGAAATGACTCCAGTTGTTGTTAGTAAAAAGAACACACATGCAATGACACTGGTGGATCCATGTGTGGTCTCTGAAGAGAACACACATGCAATGACTCTGGATGTTATTAGGCAAAAGAACACACATTCATAACACTGGTGGATCCATGTGTGGTCTCTGAAGAGAACACACAGTTCAATGACACTGGTGGATCCATGTGTGGTCTCAGAAGAGAACACACATTTCAATGACACTGGTGGATCTATATGTGGTATGTGAAAAGAACACACATGCAATTACTCCAGTTGTTGTTAGTAAAAAGAACACGCATGCAATGACACGGGTGGATCCATGTGTGGTCTCTGAAGAGAACACACATTTCAATGACACTTGTGGATCCATATGTGGTATGTGAAAAGAAGGGTCATGAAATCACTCTAGTTGTTTTTAGTAAAAAGAACACACATGCCTTGACACTGATGGATCCATGTGTGGTCTCTGAAGAGAACACACATGCAATGACTCATGCTGTTTTTAGTAAAAAGAGCACACATGCAATGACACTGGTGGATCCATAGGTGGATTGTGAAATGAACACACATGGAATGACTCAAGTTGTTGTTAGTAAGAAGAACAGACATGCAATGACACTGGTGGATCCATGTGTGGTCTCTAAAGAGAACACACATACAATGACTCTGGCTGTTATTAGTAAAAAGAGCACACATGCAACACTGGTGGATCCATATGTGGTATGTGAAAAGAACACACATGCAATGACTCCAGTTGTAGTTAGTAAAAAGAATACACATGCAATGACATGGTGGATCCATGTGTGGTCTCTGAAGAGAACACGCATTTCAATGACTCTGGTGGATCCATATGTGGTATGTGAAAAGAATAGTCATGAAATGACTCCAGTTGTTGTTAGTAAAAAGAACACACATGCAATGACACTGGTGGATCCATGTGTGGTCTCTGAAGAGAACACACATGCAATGACTCTGGATGTTATTAGTAAAAAGAACACACATGTAATGACACTGGTGGATCCATGTGTGGTCTCTGAAGAGAACACACATGTAATGACACTGGTGGATCCATGTGTGGTCTCAGAAGAGAACACACATTTCAATGACACTGCTGGATCTATATGTGGTATGTGAAAAGAACACACATGTAATTACTCCAGTTGTTGTTAGTAAAAAGAACACGCATGCAATGACACTGGTGGATCCATGTGTGGTCTCTGAAGAGAACACACATTTCAATGACACTTGTGGATCCATATGTGGTATGTGAAAAGAATAGTCATGAAATCACTCTAGTTGTTTTTAGTAAAAAGAACACACAAGCCTTGACACTGGTGGATCCATGTGTGGTCTCTGAAGAGAACACACATGCAATGACTCATGCTGTTGTTAGTAAAAAGAGCACACATGCAATGACACTGGTGGATCCATAGGTGGATTGTGAAATGAACACACATGCAATGAATCCAGTTGTTGTTAGTAAAAAGAACACACATGCAATGACACTGGTGGATCCATGTGTGGTCTCTAAAGAGAACACACATACAATGACTCTGGCTGTTATTAGTAAAAAGAGCACA
This sequence comes from Avena eriantha, assembly GCA_910589775.1. Lineage (NCBI taxonomy): Eukaryota > Viridiplantae > Streptophyta > Magnoliopsida > Poales > Poaceae > Avena > Avena eriantha. The sequence continues at coordinate 363,395,510 of OU342743.1, forward strand.
CATGCAATGACACTGGTGGATCCATATGTGGTATGTGAAAAGAACACACATGCAATGACTCCAGTTGTAGTTAGTAAAAAGAATACACATGCAATGACATGGTGGATCCATGTGTGGTCTTTGAAGAGAACACGCATTTCAATGACTCTGGTGGATCCATATGTGGTATGTGAAAAGAATAGTCATGAAATGACTCCAGTTGTTGTTAGTAAAAAGAACACACATGCAATGACACTGGTGGATCCATGTGTGGTCTCTGAAGAGAACACACATGCAATGACTCTGGATGTTATTAGTAAAAAGAACACACATGTAATGACACTGGTGGATCCATGTGTGGTCTCTGAAGAGAACACACATTTCAATGACACTGGTGGATCCATGTGTGGTCTCAGAAGAGAACACACATTTCAATGACACTGCTGGATCTATATGTGGTATGTGAAAAGAACACACATGTAATTACTCCAGTTGTTGTTAGTAAAAAGAACACGCATGCAATGACACTGGTGGATCCATGTGTGGTCTCTGAAGAGAACACACATTTCAATGACACTTGTGGATCCATATGTGGTATGTGAAAAGAATAGTCATGAAATCACTCTAGTTGTTTTTAGTAAAAAGAACACACATGCCTTGACACTGGTGGATCCATGTGTGGTCTCTGAAGAGAACACACATGCAATGACTCATGCTGTTGTTAGTAAAAAGAGCACACATGCAATGACACTGGTGGATCCATAGGTGGATTGTGAAATGAACACACATGCAATGAATCCAGTTGTTGTTAGTAAAAAGAACACACATGCAATGACACTGGTGGATCCATGTGTGGTCTCTGAAGAGAACACACATACAATGAATCTGGCTGTTATTGGTCACCCAATTGTTCCTCCTTCTGATCATCCCATGACCAACTTGTTTCCTTCCTTTTTGACCATCCCATGGTCACAACATTTCCAAAGCCTTTACTTTTTCGAAGTCCTTTTTGAAATCAAAACTAGCATTGCTCTACAGCAACCACCTCAACCGTCCATGACCGTTGACATGGCTATTCAAATATATTTGCACTCTGTAGAGGTTGTACACTTTACCCACACCTTTCGGGTACCCTACCCTGATCTATACCGATCGTGGGTCGAGTAACCGATCAAGACCCTCCGGATGCCCACTGCAATATAAGTGCCTACCCTATGAGTGTTGTTCCCCTCAACACCAGGATGCCCTATATTGTTCCCAAGCCAACCAGAGTGCTTTTTCCACTACACAAAGTGTGCGCTTTCAACGAGGGGCTCATAGTAACGCGTGGAGGCCCGTAGACCCTTAGTTACTTCTCCCGGTTGATGTTTTACATGGACCATTGTACCAGAGAAGGCCCACCCTATAGGTATTTTAGTTCCCCATGTTGTAGTTGCCAGGCAGCTTATACCAGAAAAAAGAAACATCAAATCCAGGCATATCCCATTCCAGAGTAATGTGGTTGCATGGGGTAGTTGTTCTGGCAAAACTACAAATATCCGGGTGCATTTTTGTAAACCTTTCTCCTCCATCCTTCCTTCAGCATTTTGCAAAACAAAACATTTTTCCTTTCTCAAACTTCTCTTGGTAGGTCAATCCTCACCAAGGTTTTTCCATAAACATTTGTAAAAAAATCCGTGGGTCTTCCCATCCTCTAGTTTTTTTTGGCTAAAATGGGGTCTCAAAGGGGGTAAGGTGGTATACACCATCTACCATTCTAGGGACAAGTAGGTGTCGACAAGGGGGTTGTACTTAGCAGAACAAGGGTGTAATGGTATTGGAGGAGCCAAGCCACTACCTGATTTATATCATCATATAGTAAAACAATGCAGCTTTCGTAAAACAGTAGGTAAAACATGCATAAGTAAAACAATAGGACAAGGCTGATGAGCAAGAAGGTGGCTTGCCTGAGATCAGAAAATTGGCAATATATGTCCATGGACTTCTTCTTAGAATACCCAATAATAACAATAATAATAACAACCATTTTCTTGTCTCCGATTTAATCGCATCTATCGTTGGTATGGATCACATGCAAGCAAACAAAGGTCACAATCAACACAAGGCATACAAGGCACACAAGCATCAAGACAACACAACAAACTAACAGACAACACATTGTTCAACTCAGTAGGTTTTGAATAGTTGGATATAGGCAATTGAAAATACTTGGGGGCATTTGTGGTTTTTCTTTAATGGTTTTGTTTCCCAAAACAACATATTTAAGGGATTTTAATCCAAGTTCAAGATCTTTATGATATGAATATGCAAAAATGATATAATTAGATAAGTATTGACAAAATGAAACCAACAAAGGTGGTTTCACTATTTTATCAATTTCCATTGGTTTACTATGTATTTTATAGAGATTAAAACTCTAGTTTTAGGGAATACTTCACCAAAAACGTTCTGTTGGTCCAAAAATTATTTCCTTGTGTGGCTAAGTAGGGTTTGGTGGAATGGTTCACTGAGAGTTGGAGTCATCTCAAAATAATTAATATAATTCCCTCAAGAAATTCTCAAAGACAGTTTTGGAGGGTTTTTGTCTTTTTAGCCCTATTTGTTCTATAGGAGCTTTTGGTATGATTCCAATGGCACATGGTAGGTATCTAGAATACCTTTATGTAGAAATTGGAATCACCCCTTTTGGATTTACATAACTACTATAGTCAATTTATTGGTGAATTAACTATGCACAAAATGTTTAATTTACAATAATTCAAGGAGAGCTTAATAAATACTAGGCTCCTTGGTTTTGATAGATGTTATGTGTTATGAATTATGAGAGTTGGAAAAAGGCCAGTACATATTTTTATTTGACCTAGAGAAATTCCTAATTGCAGAAATGGGTTGTTTTGGTCATTTTTGTTATGAGAAAACCAAGAAGCAACTTACTAGGGGACCAGGGTTACCTACAAGGTATGACCAAAACCTAATATTACAAAGTTGATTTAGTTCATTTGGATTTACCAAACTCCTTGAAATAATTTATTAGTGGAAAAGACACTTGGGTAAATTAAATTACAGAGAATAACTAAAACTAATGTGGGCTAGGAATTGATTCTGCATGTTAGAGAAAACCTGTAGGAACTTGAGGAAATTTAGATCTGGTCATTTGGAGGTATTTTTCATTTTTTTGAATTAAACCAAGTAGCTTTTCTGTAGATCTATAAATCCCATAATAAAAATAAAAAGGGGCAGGGATGGTCGGGCCCGGTATGGATGGGACATGGGCCGTCGAGGGGGAAATCAGCCCACCCGGCCGTGGAGAATATCATTTTGTGGCCCAAAAGTTGAGGCGCCCAGGCAACACGGTAACCAAGTGGCTTGTAATCAGCCGCGTTGCCCAAAGTTGGCATGCTAAATACTCAGAGGGTCTTTTTCGGCATGAATTCAACTTTATGTTTCAACAAAAATTATCAGGCTAACGCCCATCAAGTTGGGCCCCGTGTCAGTTTTCGTTGTTATGTCGCTGTCGTCATGGCTGCCATGTAGGCTTGCAACATTGGCGCCTACATCCTTTACGCGTCTTCTTCTTCCCCACAGAGCAATAATGTGTAGTCGCAGCTATGGCGCGGAGCTGGGAGATGGACAAACCTGCTCGGCCCTACTCTCCTCCCCATCCATGGCCGCACCCATGGCATGGCGCGGGGACGAGAATTCATTCCCGGGTGAGATCTGTCACCATGCCTACCATGCTCGCTCCTGTTGCCCTCCTCCAGAATCCGAGCTCGCCGTGGCCATGGTCGCACACGCACCAGCCACGACGCATTCCTCTCCAAACCCCAAAGCCAAATCCTCTCAGTTCGGCACAACGCCAACAAGGTGAAAATGCATCTAGTTTTCTTCTTGTGATTGTAGAAGAACATGTATGTACCGTGTCTGTATCATGCTCTAACAATGTACACATATGTTGTTTACTAGATTTTCATTTGAAATTAGTAGCTCCGTGATGAGGAAACATAGAGAACCTAATTGGAATGACAATGAAGACCATGTTCTATACTCCCTCCATTCCAAAATATAAGATGTTTTAGCTTTGTGAAATGAGTGTATCTAGAACACTTTAAGTGTGTAGGTTCACTCCAAACATAGATGAATCTACACACTAAAAGTGGTCTAGATACACTCCATTCACAAAGCTAAAACATCTTATATTTTGGAATGGAGGGAGTACTTTGCATTACATCAACAAGGGCTCGTTGACGAAGCATGTTAGCAAGACAGTGGATTTCATTAGCCATTTCCAAAAATATGTGAACAAATCAATAAGCGATTCAATGCAAACATGCGCAGAAAAGCTAGATCCATGTCATCAATCATCAATAGGTGGCACATTCTAGTGATGCGTTCAAATGCGCACACCATGTATCATTTACTTGAAGTGGTTGTTATCCTAAGAAAAATGCCTAGTATGCACATTACCTTTGTATGTTCTATGCTGCAATTCTGTTGTTATGGGCGTGGAAAGAAAAGCTGGGCTTCACTTAATATTACGCAGTTAGCCCTAACTTAGTATTACAGAAATAAGAAAAGCTTAGTCTTACACAAATAATCGTAACTGAGTCTTGACGAAAGAATCATTTACTTCGTAGAACTAGGGGGAAACTAAAGATAAAGATAAAGACAAATGGTTCATCGGATCTGCCTGTATGAGCACTAGGTCCCTGGAGCTGGTGGTATCATCAGAACGAACTAGAATGCTGTGTTTGGCCATCTCTCATTCTCCATCAAATCGTACGACCCCACTGATGAACCAATTGTAGGCCCCCTCCTCCCGATGTGGATTCGGCTCTAGGTCGGATCTAGAGTGTCAACATGATAGGCGAGTGAGTGTGCAGCAAACACACAGTCTGCTATCAACACTCGAAGTTCTGGCAGCTCAGCAACAACATCAGCATGTTCTTCCTAGACTCTAGCAGCAGCCTCAACAAGTATTTCGTCAGCTTCACCCGCAGTAGCCTCAGCAAGTATTTCGTCAGCTTCACCAGTAGCAGCATTAGCAAGTATTTCGTCAGCCTCACTAGCAGCAACATCACCAAGTATTTCGTCAGCTTCAACAAGAGCAGCAGCAGCTAGTTCTTCGTCAGCTCCACCAGCAACAACAATAGCTTCAGGAGCCGGGGCTACCTGAGCAATTACAGGTTCAACAACTCTAGGGGCTCCGACAAAGAAAGTGTAGTTGATCCCAAGAAACACACATTGTCCCTTTGGATTATCAACTCTGCTCCAGACTTGCTTTACTGGGTCTTTGGATGGACATGCGGACCTCGTGAAAACGTGACACCGTAGCGATGGGTATGAAGAAAGTTGTGTCCCCATATGTTATGTTGTATTGCTAATGATGCTTAGTGCTCTCCTGATATGAATCCACATGAGTTCAACATCTTGTTTCGTGTTGCCTCCGAGAGGTGCCAGGAACTAGCACCATGATCCAAGTTCACCATCTGCTATTGTATCTTCGATCACCGGAGCTGGAATGACGCGCTGGGCTGCATGTGTACCTGCATGTTACTTACAGTCAGTAAGCAGAATTTTGAATGGGACTTTACATGCTATATGACACGATGACTCACCCCAGATGGACGGCTCCCAAACACGCACGTTGGTGCTAGGTTCAGTGATCACATAAATGCATTGTGGTCTGTTGGAATGGTAGCTGGAGGTGAAGATGGTGTCGACATACTTCGCCGACCGCATGAAGTCATCGAGCAAGACTATCCATTCCTTGTCTTCTGGGCATCTAATGAATGTGATTACCTTGTCGAACACCACTAAGAGGTCGTACTCCCAAGTCTTCCACACCTCCCGAGGTTTATGTGGGAGTTGTACCTTCAAGAGCTCAAGTTCTTCCATGTTCAACCTGTAAGCGAATTCGGCAATGGGCGATGGCCACCCGTTGTTGAATGCAGTAATGCCGACAACCTCCAAAGATGGCAATGTAAATCTCCATGATCTGTAGCCGTTTTTGAGAGTCCAAGTACTCCCATCCTAGGATAAAAGGACCAACCACTCGCCATTGCCACCCACCCAGTTCTGGTAATCTCCCATTCCCATATCTTCTTCTTCCTTGATATTCACCACTATTGATTCTGACCACTTATCCAGCAGCATCATTTTTGCATGAATATTCTGCAGAGTTTGTTGTCAGTTGGTAGAATCACCTAGCATGGATTCCATTGCAAATACAATTTGACAACTAGAGCTTCAGATTGAAGTAATATGTATGAGTGTCTCCTCCGATATCGCCTAAATTGTGCCTGTGTCACTACAAAAATACCAAAAATATCGAGTAGGAGCAGTGCTACCCCCCCCCGAACAAACTCTTGACGATGATCATAAACAGCTAGGGGCATAATAGCCTTAAATCGTCTAATCTGTTTATTTTTTTAGGAAATAGAATATCACCTAGCAGGCATTCCGTTGCAAATCAAAATTGACAACTCGTCTATCACCTAAATTAAGACTGTGTCACTGCGAAAATACCAGAATATCAAGTACAAGAAGAGCTTCCACTATACAGAATAGTCTTAAATGGTTCAATTTGTTCAAACCGCGCGTGCACACAACATGATCGATGAAAGGAACATAGGATTCTGACGAAAGTTCAACACATATGAATCAATGATATGATTGAACCAATAAGAAAGATACTGGAACTTACGTGGCCATCGCGGTCGTTTGGCCATTTGCTGGTATCGGGGTAAAGAAAGCCTGGCGTGCCGAACGGTTGTTCGTCCATGTCCCGCATCATGAAGCAATAGCCAGGGATGCAGCGAGCGAGGCAACCGGTAGAGATGATGGCCAACCCCATGGCGATCCTGTGCACATTCGCGGCGCTGAGGTTCGACCATCCCCAATCCTCGCAGTGGCGGTCGCCATAGCCAGCTGCGTCCTTGTGGCCTGCCTTTCGCTTCAGCCTGCTGCTATCCCAAGCTCTACCCATAGCGGCAAATGGAGTCTTGAATCCGGCAGATTAATGGAGGGGTTGTGATAAAGAAGTAGATATATTCGAGAAGGGATGGAATCGGGGAGAGGGGCAGTTCTTCGAGTAGGGAGTGACCCAGTGAGGAACCGCCGTTGCCGGTTCTCGTCCGCGTGGAAGATAAGGAAGGGGCGTAATTATTGAGGGCGTGCACCGGAACCATCTAGAGGAAGTGAAAAAATAAATCATTTAGAGAGAAAATGAGGGACCCACCTGTTAGTGAGTGTAGGTCGTCATGAGAAAATGTGACTACGTTTGACTTGGATCGTGCATGGAAGACCTCGATTCTACTGCATGCAAGTGGCGTAGAACCAATTTCAGGTAGCGCTAGCGTCGACGTGTAAAATCTCCATTTTTTCCACCTCCACCCTACTACGAATGGTCGTGGACCAATCCAGATATTAGTAAGGGCGGATCAAATCTTGCAGTAAGTAGTTTCACTTCTCCGTCTCCTTTCCTCCACCACGGCCTCATCGTCTTTCTCCTCCATAGCCTCATCCATTTCCTCCGCCACAGCATCACCCTCTTCCTCCGTATCCATTCCCTCTTGCCTATCGTCATGGACTTGTCGGATGTCCAAAACGACGGCAGGCAAGCGACTGCATACTTCGACATAGAAGTACATGGCGGGAATAAGATCAATGTCGTCTACACCACCGACCCTCTGATGGTGACGTACACTCTGAATAATTACAAGAGTTGGTTGCAGTTCGAAGAAAGCAGGTTCATAGGTCTCGACCTCGAGTACAGTCGCAATCAGCGTAGGATTGTTGTGGTGTAACTCTCCATTAAGGGGCACATCCTCGTATACTAGCCTTTTTGCGAGATGGGGGCTGATGGGAATAGGTAGACTTTGTTGTCTTTTTATTCTTGAACCGTTTGTTTGCAAAAGTTGTTGCTATATTATTTGTCTGAATTCATTTTCGTGCAGGTGGGGTGAAAGGATTAGGTCGCTCTTTCATGACTTTCTCGTGAACCACCAGATAACATTTACTAGTGTTGACATCACGAATGACACTAGACTGCTTGAAAGCCCGACTGTCAACATTAAAATCCCAAAAGAGTGCATAGTGGATATCCAGAAAATTTACTAGATCCCAGGGACGAGGGGCAGCAGGAATAGGATGGCTGATCTTGCCACCAAACTCATCAACCTGTGGTACGCTCACATGAAGGGAAAATTGCCAAAATGTTGGTGGAATCATTTAGGGAACGATTACTGGGAGGATAAGGTGCTTTCTGAACCTAATCTGAAGTACGCTGCAATTGACGAGTATGTTAGCCATGAGAGGTACCGCCAGATTGCAAATTTTCCTTCTAGGCATCACACCATTGAACCACCACCAAGGCAAGTTGTTTGCCCCAGATGCCGGAGTGTATAGGAATCTACAAGCCGCAGTAAGTGACCGAAGGCATCCTGGAATCGGTTGCCTTCTCCAACAGGCTAGGATGTAGATTTTTAGTGCATGATTGTTGTGTTTGTATGGGGTTTGTTATGTTAATGAAAACATGTTATTTCAGAAGTACTATGTGCGATATCTATGTGTGAGCAATTCCGAACTACTGTGTATTACCTTTGTCGAACTATAATCTGGGTTTGATTATTTATGACTGTATCCTTCGCTATAACAAAAATTGTGCCCTTTTGTGGACAATGGCATCTGATCTTGTGGATCCCAGCTTATGCATGGCAGTTCTAGATCCTGCCGCATGCATAGGGCACAGAAAGAATTTGTAAGTAATAATGTTGAGCATACAAAAGGGGGAAATGTAATTCATATAGGTTAACTACCTAATAGCACAGGGATCATACGAGCTTAGTTCTTTCACACAGAATGCTTAAAAAATACATGCGAGATAAAATACAGGCCAGATAAAACTAGGAACGGAATGAAAAACTAGTAGTAAACAGCACACTCACCCATCCGCGAGATCCTGTTGAGCATCTCGTAGTAGACATACATGTCCCTGGCTGCATACTTGATCGCATTGTAATTCAGGTGCCTCCACTCGCATCGCTCGTGTAGGTGCTTAGGGAACTCGACCTTCATGCTAGTGTACTCGCGGTCGATGATGTTGGCAGCAATTCTAGCCATGTCGGCTTTCCTCGTATCGTCATCCGGGTACCTCCACAAACATTGGAGATCAACATGATTGACGACATGAACGAGGAGATCCTGCTCTAGCTTCAGAGTGTTGTTCTTGATGTCGACGCTGGTGAAGTAGATCTCCCTCCTGCGCAAGAACTCGCGAAGCTCGGAGCATACATAGTTGGCCCTGCATTAGTGGTATAGGAGGCAGTGGTTGCGCATGGACAGCTGCAAAAGCGCCACCCTATTCCTATCTCCGGTATACTCAAGGTCAAGGCCAACGATCGTGTACCTGTCCATCAGCTCCTGTAGCCACCGCTCGTACATTGCGATGACGTTGGCCACCTCCGCTGACACATTTGCGTGGATGACCATCAGCTCGGTGGTGCCATGGGAGGTGATGGTGTACTCATCAGTGAAGTCGCTCCCGTCGCCCAACATACCATACTCTGCGTCCATGGTAGCAGCTAATGCGGCAGCGGTGGCCTAGCGTCGGTAGCGGTGGCTGGGACTAGGAGTTACGGTAGAGAGATGTGTTGTGGTGTTATGGCGTGATAGAGGCGATGCCCGTGGCAGCGTCGATTGTTCTTGTGCTGGCTGTGACAGCAGCGACGGAAGGAGTTGGGGATTTTTGCACAGTGTTGTGTTGTGGAGACGGAAGGCGATGCATAAAAGGGGGTGTGCACGTGTCGCAAATTGTGTTTACCATTATTCTGGTCATACCCAAGCAGAAGCAAGTTTGACCGGGCAAGCACCATTGGTTTCCAATCCTAGCGATTAAATTCGGCGTCCCTGCCGGTAGGCGATGGGACGTGTGTGTGACGTCACTTTGGCGTGGCAGAGACCGGTCACGGAGACCACCACCCCGTTGCTGATTTGCAGCGGGTGCGCGGTGCTGACACAACATAACGTGACATGATAGAAGAAAGTGTACAACTATTTGTGATTATTATTCCCAGCAAGTTTAAGGGAAGTGTAAGCATAGACGGAGACCTAGCATACCTACACCCCGAGCAGCCACTCAAGCCTACCGATTGCGCAAAGCTTGCAATTTCCTTTCTTTAATTTGGTGGTTTTGTCCAGAATTTGTCAAATTAAAGCTCGTTTACCTAGGCTTCAAGAAGTTTTTGGGTAGGCAACTGGTGTAAGCATGCACAATCAAGCAACTTTGCAACACACATGTCGGTGGAAAAGCATGAGGTTTCAACACACCACATAGTTTAAGGGTCTAGAAACGGTAAGAGAATTAAACATTATTAGTGGCCGGGCCAGCACAGTGATGGGTTGGTCGGCTAGAAGTTGCTAATTCCTAATAAGGGGACACCAGGCAGGTCTTGGCATACTCCCTCAAGAATTTTCCATAAGCAGCGTGCTTACCCTTGGTTGCCGACTTGTGTTTACTTGCCAGGATTTTACCGATGCCAATTGTGGAATCAAGATGGCAATCCTCAGGTTGACTCCTTTCTTACATAAAGGGCACCTAAGCTCCCCAAGTCGAGTGCGGAAAGGGATTCTCCCCTCTTGAGCTTCTTCATGACATGGCGGCTCTTGTTGTCCCTGTACTCCTTGTCAGAGTCCATCTCACTTGAATCTACCTGTAATGTATGAAATGTGAATAGAAATGAGCAAAACAAAAGAAATCCTCCCACCATTCCAACTTACTTTCAATACAATAACATATTCATACAGGTTCAGCAGTTACATCCCAGCTCACTCCTAAACTAATATGTTTTGTGTTCTTGATAACTTATTAGTAAATAAATAATGTGGATTCATTCAGGACATACTAGATCTCTCCATGTACCGATTTGTACGGTGCATCTAATCATTAGGACTAGATTTTTTTATGAAACCAGGACTAGATTAAGCTCGAGCAGAAAATATGAAACATGCAGAAATAGATCTACCTCCAGGTACACGAGCGGAGCATGTTCGTCGAACTCCACGCCCTCATTGGAGCCTCCGAAGTCGTCAGCACCAGTGAGCAGATAGTCCCCCAGGGGCTTGAGTTGCACGTCCTCCTCGCCTTGTGCGGCATGATGCTCCTCCAGATATGCCGCAGGAAGCACCACCCTGGCAGCGATGCCCGCACACTCACCCCCATGCACTGGTTTCATGGAGAAGGTTCGTGGCTGTATGTTGAGGACTATGGGGTTTTTCTAGATAGGGAAGAGAGAGGAGTGGATGAGTGCGAATGGAGAACCCGATAGGATGGGTTTTTAATGCGGGGACGTTTAGGCCTCCTCAAGGGCCCCGGTAGGTAGTGCTTCTGGCTGCGTCTACCGCGTGGAAGGTTCCTGCGGTGGGGGCTTGTCGGAAGTGAGAGTGTAGGCGCGCTGCATAGTAAAAATGGTATAGCCTGTGGGTCGTGGATGACCAGTTGCCATGTAGTAGACTTGTAGCCTTTCCAGACTAGATTAAATGTGACATGACCACTCCACAACTTTTTCCATGGACAGATTCGTGTTCCTTCTTGTAGAAGTCTTGCTGAGGGGGACGTATGTGTTGTCTCACGCTGTACTGTGAAGGGCATGATGTGTGCGATGATCCTCATTGGATCACACATGATCAACGGTTGGTGTGCACGATCCACGTGACAACTGTGACAACCAATCAAGGCGTAGCAGATAGAGTGAGCACAGGTTTGGGCTTCTACAAAAGGGAGAGAGGGCAAAACTGAGTAGTATCAAAAAACCAAGGGAAAAACTAAGTAGTATAAAAATGGAAAGTGAGTGTCTTGTACAATTAAATACATCGTGGCATACATCAAATTATGCCAATATGGATCCACTAGACTTCATTGGATGTGTGTTATTCTCATAAACCACATGTATTCACTAGAATTCATTGCATGTGTGTTATTCTCATAAACCACATGTATCCACTAGAGTTCATTGGATGTGTGTTCTTCTCATAAACCACATGGATCCACAAGAGTCATTGCATGTGTGTTCTTTTCATTAACCACATCTAGAGTCATTGCATGTTTGTTCTTTTAATAAACCACATGGATCCAGTAGAGTCATTGAATGTGTGTTCTTTACACAAACCACATATGGATCCGTGAGGGTCATTGCATGTGTGTTCTTATCCTACACCAGCACTAGAGTCATTGCATGTGTGTTCTCTTCATTAACCATAGCTAGAGTCATTGCATGTCAGTTCTTTTCTTAAACCACATGGATCCACTCGAGTCATTGCATGTGTATTCTTATCCTAAACTAGCACTAGAGTCATTGCATGTGTGTTATTTTCATAAACCACAGCTAGAGTCATTGCATATCTGTTATTTTCATAAACCACATGGATCCACCAGTGTGATTATATGTGTGTTCTTTTCTTAAACCAGATGGATCCACTCGAGTCATTGCATGTGTGTTCTTATCCTAAACCAGCACTAGAGTCATTGCATGTGTGTTCTTTTCAGAAACCACATATGGATCCACCAGAGTCATTGTATGTGTGTTATTTTCATGAACCACATAGATCCACCACTGTCATTGCATGTGTGTTCTTTTCATGAACCATAGCTAGAAGCATTGAATGTGTGTTCTTTTCACAAACCACATATGGATCCACCAGAGTCATTGCATATCTGTTCTTTTCATAAACTACATGGATCCACCAGTGTCATTGAATGTGTGTTGTTTTCACAAACCACATATGGATCCACCAGTGTCATTGCATGTGTGTTCTTATCCTAAACCACAGCTAGAGTAATTGCATGTCTGTTCTTTTCATAAACCACATGGATCCACTAGTGTCATTGAATGTGTGTTCTTTTCACAAACCACATACAGATCCACCACTTTCATCGCATGTGTATTATTTTCATTAACCACATATGGATCACTAGAGTCACTGCATGTGTGTTCTTTTCATTAACCAAAGCTAGTGTAATTGCATGTTTGTTCCTTTCATAATGCACATAGGGATCCACCAGTGTCATTGCATGTGTGTTCTTTTCACAAACCACATATGGATCCACCAGTGTAATTGCATGTATGTTCATTTCGAAACGAGCACTAGAGTCATTGCATGTGTGTTCTTTTCATAAACCACATATGGATCCACTAGAGTCATTGCATGTGTGTTATTTTCATGAACCACAGGGATCCACTAGTGTCATTGCATGTGTTTTCTTTTCATGAACCACAACTAGGGTCATTGCATGTGTGTTATTTTCACAAACCACATATGGTTCCACCAGAGTCATTGCATGTGTGTTCTTTTCATAATCCACATGGATCCACTAGTGTCATTGAATGTGTGTTCATTTCAGAAAACACATATGGATCCACCTGTGTCGTTGAATGTGTGTTCTTTTCATTAGCCACATATGGATCCACTAGAGTCATTGTATGTGTACTCTTTTCATTAACCATAACTAGTGTCATTGCATGTCTGTTCTTTCCATAAACCACATATGGACCCACTAGAGTCATTGCATGTGTGTTCTTATCGTAAACCAACACTAGAGTCATTGCATGTGTGTTCTTTTCATAAGCCCACATATGGATCCACTAGAGTCATTGCATGTGTGTTATTTTCCTAAACCAGCGAGTCACTGCAAGTGTGTTCTTTTCATAATCCACATATGGATCCACCAGAGTCATCGCATGTGTGTTATTTTCATGAACCACATGGATCCACCAGTGTCATTGCATGTGTGTTCTTTTCATTAACCACAACTCACTACAAGAAAGTTTCCTTCCGCAACGAATTGGCCCGATGGTCATCGTAGAAGGCGCGTCTTCCGCGACGAAATTCTCGGCTTGACCGTGGCCAATGGAAAACTTTTTTTTTCTGTTTTTGCGGCCCTCTACTACGACAGATCTTTTAAAAACATGGAGGAAGCTCGGCTAGCACGTGGCAGAAGCAAGATTTTTATTTCCTTGCGCGATGTTGACTCGCCAAAGTCTTTTGAGGCATGTGGGTCCCGGACGTTAGTGTCTCTAGCGGACGATACTTTTCGGTCGCACCTTCGTGATTTGAACTTGATAACGTAGCTCGAGGCATCCGCCATTTAGTCAGGCTGCTAGGTCCCACATGTCAGCCTCTCATTAGAAGGATCGTGTGTAGGATGGCATTTTTTTCTTTCGCTCGCGCTACCCTGTTCCGAAGTTGATAGCACTGCTCGATGCATCTACCGTCTAATCAACCTCCTGAGACCCACATGTCATCCTCTCATTAGAAGAAACATGTGTATGATGGAATTTTTTCCTTCGCTGGCGCTACCTCGTTCCGGGTTGATAGCGTTGCTCGACGCATCTACCGTTTAACCAACGTCCCGAGCCCCACATGTCATCCTCTCATTAGAAGAAACGTGTGTATGACATTTTTTTTCCTTGGCTCGCGCTACCCTGTTCCGAACTTGATAGCGTTGTTCGATGCATCTACTGTTTAATCACGATGCTGGCCCCCACATGTCATCCTCTCATTAGAAGAAACGTGTGTATGATGGATTTTTTACCCTCTTTCGCGCCTTCGTGTTCCGAACTTGATAGTGTTGCTCGCTGCATCAACCGTTTATTCAGGCTGGTAGGTCCCTTATGTCAGCCTCACATTAGAAGAATCATGGGTATTATGGAATCTACCGTTTCCTCATGCTACTGGGTCCCCCATTTCAGCCTCTCATTGCAAGAAAGGTGTGCATGCTGATCTTTTTGCTATATCCTTAATGAAAATTCAATGTAGTTTGTACCCCATCCTCCAAAAAATGCAGTTGGTACCCTAAAAAATATATACTCTGCTCACCACGAAAGGCTAATTAAGGGTTTTTCTTTTGAAACAAGAATATGGGAAGTTTTTTGTCTGAAGTGGGGTTCAAATATTCGTTTTCATAGGTTGAGTAGTAAAAATATATTGTACTGAAGGTCGATGGTCCACCTGACCTGGCTGTACCTACACCGAATCCGAAAGAATGAAGTTCGAAATGGAGAAAAGTGACCAATATTGCGCCTTATTATACATAGCGCACATAGCGAGGAAGTTGGGCAGCGCAGGATTCGAACATGGAAAGTACTGGAGGGAGTTTGACTGATTGACATAAAATCATGTCATATCAAGTCTTACAGCGCACAATCATCTTTTCAGCTAAGGATATATTATGAGATGGTTTGGGTGGATTTGAATCGGCCTAAGTGCCCGATCGATTTGATGTACTCGAAACCTTGTAATCATGCCATATAAACTATTGGCGATAGACACACGGTGGCCTTGACTTGCCCAGCCGCAGATAGCTCGGGTAAGCACCAGCTTAAACTAATCACTCGAAGTTGTATGCTTCCGTCCGATGAAATTAGTACATGCCGCAATTAGCACCTACATGTGGCATTGTCATCATGCAAAAAGGCTCAAAATTCGCACATTTAGTTCACAGTTTCGAACACAATAATACAACCAGTTTGTACACTAGCACAGACAGTACAATGTGATCACATCAGATCTTGACTTGTTCATGACACATCAGAGCTTGACTTGTTCATTTCACATACAGAAGAATGAGAGAGGATACATACTGTATTGAACAAGTAATTTCACGGTGATACATTGCAGATGTATCTATAATTTTTGATGTTCCATGTTTGGTTTTATCTACTTTCTTGTGTTTTGTCCACACTTTGGAGTACTTTTTATATGATTTCTTGGACTAACCTATTAACAAGAGTCACAGTGCCAGCTGCCTGTTTTCTGCTATTTTTGGTTCCAGGAAAGTCAGAAAATCAATATTCTCAGAATTGGACCGGACAAAAGCCAAAGTTGATATTTTACCGGAAGACTCACGGAGCCAGAAGACGAGACGAAGAGGGTCCACGGGGCAGCCACACCATGTGGTGGCGCGGGCTAGCCCTGGCCGCACCACCAGGTGGTGTGGGCCCCCTGGCCTCCCACCGACCTTGCCTGTTCGCCTATAAGAAGCCTCCCAACGCATAAACCCAAAAGAGTCAAGCCTCTAGCCACAAAAATTCTGCAGCGTCGCCGCCACCTAAGGGGAGATTCGGGGGACAGAAAGTCTCTATTCCGGCACCCTGCCGGGACGGGGAAGTGCCCCCGGAGCCATCTCCATCAATCTCCACCACCATCTCCATCACCATTGCCGATTCCCATGATGAGGAGGGAGTAGTTCTCTCTCGAGGCTAAAGGTTCTACCGGTAGCTATGTGTTCATCTCTCTCTCTCTATGCATGATCTTATTGAGATCATGAGGTTGTAATCTATAGATCTATTATACTACTCAAGTGCTTTAATCAATCTTTGCTCTCCCCATTTGTGTGAAAGTGACAACGTGCTCACCATGGTGACACTTAGGCTAGAGATTACAAATACTTGTTATGAGTTATATTTGGAGTTGGATGTCTTTATGAAATTGTGGTGTTTGTTGGACTCATCTAGTACTCAAGGTGATAGTGTGGGGTTTTCTAGATGGGAAAGGCTTACCTTGAGGTGTGCTGTTATAACCCTACCATCGATTAGAGTTTCCAACCGGAGAGTAGTTCAGCGTAGTATCATAAAGAGGAATATATTTATATGAGAGTGTTCACTAGTGAAAGTATGATCCCTAGGCCTTGTTTCTAAGCATTGATACACCGTTTGCTACTAGATTTGTTACATGTTTGCTTGCTTCTATCTTTATTTCAGTTTTACTTTAGTCTTTTCCACGCCATCAAGCTCTTTCCTAGCACCGTTACCACTTATAATTATCCATACCACTTGTATTTCACTATCTCTTCGCCGAACTAGTGCACCTATACACCTGACAAGTGTATCGGGTGTGTTGGGGACACAAGAGACTTCTTGTATCTTGATTGCAGGGTTGCTTGAGAGGGGATACCTTTGACCACTTCCTCCCTGAGTTCTATAAACCTTGGGTGATCCACTTAAGGGAAAACTTGCTGCTGTTCTACAAACCTCTGCACTTGGAGGCCCAACAACTATCTACAAGAATAGAAGTGCGTAGACATCAAGCTATTTTATGGCGCCATTGCCGGGGAGGTAAGGTAAAAGGTATTCACACCGAAGGATTAAAGAAGAAGAACCTCCCACGACAAACGCCTATTTTCTGGTGTGAGTACTCGAAGTTATTTCCTTTAGATTCTGCAATTTTGTCTTTTTGTTTCTTATTTTCACTAGTTAGGCTTAATGGAAAACAACAACAAAATTAGAGAGATTTATAGTATTTATCTTGAGTTAGGACATGAAGTGTTTGAAGAGAAAATTAAAAAACCTATGGAACTTTATTTGCATGCTAATAGCAATTTTGTTAGTATGAATTCTTTGGACACCATTATTGCTAATGCTATGGAAAAGTCTAAGCTTGGGGAAGCTAGTTTTTATGAAAATGATCTTTTTAGTTCCCCAACTTTGGAAGATAGCTATTGTATTGCTTATGATGATACAAAACCTCCAATATATGATGATTAAATGATGAATATGATATTTTCAGTCCACCTACTATTGAGGAGAAAATTAATTATGATTACAATATGCCTCCTATATTTGATGATTATGGTGATGAGAATAATAATGATAGCTATTTTGTTGAATTTGCTCCCACTATGATTAATAAGAATGACTATGCTTATGTGGAGAGTATTAATTCTTTTATGCATGTGGCTCATGATAAGAATGTTTTATGCGATAGTTATATTGTTGATTTTATTCATGTTGCTACTGAAAGTTATTATGAGAGAGGGAAACATGTTCCTATGCACGTTGCTTTGTGCTTTCATGACTTGTTTCTTTACAAGATTCCTATGTATAGGAAGTGGGTTAGACTTAAATGTGTTTTGAATTTTCTTCTTGATGCTCTCTTTTACTTCAATTCATATTTCTTTTGTGAGCATCTTCTCAAACTATCATGCCTAACTTAAATTCGTTAAAGAAGAGTACTTATTGGGAGATAACCCAAAAGTTTTAGATGAGTCTTGGAAGTTATTATCTCTGTAAGAACCGCTTCTTATCCTTTTTATTTGGTTTTTGTTTGCCAAGAGTAACCTCTAATGAGAGAGAATTAATGATTGGGAAAGTTGCTGTCCTGAAACAGATTTTTGGGCTTCACCATAAAAAATCATGAGAGAGCTCTGTATGTCGGATTGGAATGTAATGTTTTGTGCTTCTTCCCCAGGTTGTTACCTAACTTTCGTTAGTTCAACACTTTTTGATTTGAGCAACAGAAGGTCTTCGAAAAAATTCGTCTTTACTTGCTGGTCTGTTTTGACAGATTTCTGCCATTTTCTGCATTTCCTTCTTGTTGATCCCTTTTTGAGTTCTTTTGGGGAATTGAGCTTTTTGAGGGAAGTGCTACAGTAGCTACTGTTTTAATGGAAGTTTTATTGGTGTTATAACTGAACCTTAAGACTTATTATCTTGAATGCACTAATGTTGCTAATAAAGATTGTGTGAAGTTTTGTATGAAGGAAAAATTTCAGGTTTATGGAAGGAATGAGTAATGAGATGAAGGATGGACTAAAGCTCAAGCTTGGGGATGCCATGCGTGTCACCCCAAGAAATATCTAAGAAGTACAAGCGTCAAAGCTTGGGGATGCCCAAGGCATCCCCTTCTTCATCAATAAAAATCCCAGGTTTCTTCCAAACACTTCATTTTTATTGTTTCATGCAATTGTTCTTGGAGCGTCTTCTTTTTTGTTTTAGTTTTGGTTTTTCGTTTGCTTGGTTTTCTTAGTTTTCTGAATAAATTGGTTGGACCCCCTCTTTCATATAGTGGTTTGCAAATAGTTTGGTTTGGTTTGGTTTGGTTTGGAAAAGAGTAGGAAAGTTCATGCTTATGTGGTAAAAAGAGCTCGTTTTTGACTGTGGCCTATGCTTTGTCATGCCATGCTTGATACTGTTTTGGCTTTATGCTTAGTATTCTTTGCTGTAGCATTACTTGTTATAAACAATTGAGATTGCTTAATGTGCCTTGGATGAATCATGCATTCTTTTAGCATATTAAATCATAGTATAGTGGTATTCTCCTTTGATGCTTTATTTGGGTTGACTTGGCGCATGCTCACACCATGTTATGACTATCCAAAGTCACCATAGGATTTATGATCCTTTAGTTTCAACTTATAGTATCACTTTATACTTTGATCAATGATGTTTTGTCGCTCTGCATGATTATGGCCATTATTGCTCTCTTAGTTTGTCGCTCCCAGTCTTTTGCTAGCCTCCACAACAAAGTATGAGTTCCACTCATGCATCCAACTCCTTAAACCAAGTTATTCCAAAGAGTCCGCCATACCTACCTACTAGCGTATGCTATTCCAAGTATATTCATGCTTTTGTTTATCTTCCAAATTAAACTTGTTATGTGAAAACTAGTGATTAAAGCTCTCACGAACTTGATGGCACACTTTACTTTTTTGCATCTAATAAACTTGAACCATTGGGTCCTTCTTTGTTGCGTATATGCTTGCGCTTTATAAGTTGAAATTAGCAGAACCATGTTTCATGGGGAATGCTTTCAACATTGCACTTGTACTTTGTACCCCGTTGATATCATGTTCTTTTGCTTACGGATCCCGGCGGTGTGAAATAAAAGTGGAACTTGTAAGATCATGGAGTTTGTATGTGTGTTAGAGAAATGTCTGGGCCGCTAGCCTAAGCCATGCCGAATCATGGTGGAAACTTGCAGCATCACCATAATGAGCACTCTATGAAGCATCCTCAATAAAAACCTATGCAAATAGCAAATAAAAAGATCGCTGAGATGCTCATTGTCTGGTTGCCTTGTCATTTTGATTATGGGGAAGCTCCCGTATCATGTGCAAGGGGTACCCCGTTGGCGGTTCTTTATGATACAGATGTACTTACAATGACAAGAGCTTACTCGTGACTAAAGTTGAGTAGCATGAGGATCGGTCTTCATAAGTAAGGGGCATGAGATTTCGGTTTATAACTTGTCAAGCATATCCTCTTAGTTGTGTCACTTTAACCTTAATTACCTTAAAGATGCTTATGATAGGGGCAATGAGAGCTGAAAGCTATAAGTACCATGATTTTTGGAAGCTCTTTATGAGACTTGAATCCCTACTTCCTTTTACAAAGGCCTTTCTTCCACTTATATATTGAGTCTCCACCTTCTATCTTTATGCACTTACTTTGAGAGCATAGTGGCCATTCTTAGTTCTATGTGCATTGTCCCAAGACTTGTTGATTGATGCATAACTTGATATTTCTTGTTTTAAACTATTGTATCTAGTAACTCTTATGAACTTTGAAGGTGTCCTATGCATTTATATTTGCTACTCTATTGAGGGACAAGCTGAATACTATTATGCTATGTTTTCTTTATGTGAAACAAACAAATGTCTTGTAAATCATTGTTATTCATGTCTTTTGTTTGTGCCTTTTCATGTTACAACATAGTTGTTATGTCTTATAGTTAGAACTATATCTTTCATGCTATGTTGAAGTACTATGATCCCAACTTTCAATGTTTACAAATACTTTGATCAAGTTTATGATGGTGCATGTCACCTCAAAAATTATTCTTTCTTTTTATCACTTACCTACTCGAGGACGAGCAGGAGTTAAGCTTGGGGATGTTGATACATTGCAAATGTATCTATAATTTTTGATGTTCCATGTTTGGTTTTATCTACTTTCTTGTGTTTTGTCCACACTTTGGACTACTTTTTATATGATTTCTTGGAATAACCTATTAACAAGAGCCACAGTGCCAGCTGCCTGTTTTCTGCTGTTTTTGGTTCCAGGAAAGTCAGAAAATCAATATTCTCAGAATTGGAGCAGACAAAAGCCAGAGTTGATATTTTACCGGAAGACTCACGGAGCCAGAAGACGAGACGAAGAGGGGACACAGGGCGGCCACACCATGTGGTGGCGCGGGCTAGCCCTGGCCGCGCCACCAGGTGGTGTGGCCCCCCGGCCGCCCACCGACCTTGCATCTTCGCCTATAAGAAGCCTCCTGATGCATAAACCCAAAAGAGTCAAGCCTCTAGCCACGTAAAGTTCCGCAGCGCCGCCGCCACCAAAGGGGAGATTCAGGGGACAGAAAGTCTCTATTCCGGCACCCTACCAGGATGGGGAAGTGCCACCGGAGCCATCTCCATCGATCTCCACCACCATCTCCATCACCATTGCTGATTCCCATGATGAGGAGGGAGTAGTTCTCTCTCGGGGCTAAGGGTTCTACTGGTAGCTATGTGTTCATCTCTCTCTCTATGCATGATCTTATTGAGATCATGATCTTGTAATCTATAGATCTATTATGCTACTCAAGTGCTTTAATGAATCTCTGCTCTCCCCATGTGTGTGAAAGTGACAGCGTGCTCACCATGGTGACACTTAGGCTAGAGATTACAAATACTTGTTATGAGTTATATTTGGAGTTGGATGTCTTTATGAAATTGTGGTGTTTGTTGGACTCATCTAGTACTCAAGGTGATAGTGTGGGGTTTTCTAGATGGAAAAGGCTTACTTTGAGGTGTGTTGTTATAGCCCTACCATCGATTAGAGTGTCCAACCGGAGAGTAGTTCAGCGTAGTATCATAAAGAGGAATATATTTATATGAGAGTGTTCACTAGTGAAAGTATGATCCCTAGGCCTTGTTTCTAAGCATTGATACACCGTGTGCTACTAGATCTGTTACATGTTTGCTTGCTTCTATCTTTATTTCAGTTTTACTTTAGTCTTTTCCATGCCATCAAACTCTTTCCTAGCACCGTTACCACTTATAATTATCCATACCACTTGTATTTCACTATCTCTTCGCCGAAATAGTGCGCCTATACACCTGACAAGTGTCTGATGTGTGTTGGGGACACAAGAGACTTCTTGTATCTTGATTGCAGGGTTGCTTGAGAGGGGATACCTTGGACCACTTCCTCCCTGAGTTCGATAAACCTTGGGTGATCCACTTAAGTGAAAACTTGCTGCTGTTCTACAAACATCTGCACTTGGAGGCCCAACAACTGTCTACAAGAATAGAAGTGCATAGACATCACACGGTAGCGCCAAAAGTATGCCATGTATTAGAGACAATATGGGGTCTGCGTAAACAATTTTTCTTTCTTGGAAGGGTGTGCATTAACTCTTTTTTTTATAATCTCGTCATAAACATTTGCGGCTATCATCCTAGGGTGTCTCATCCTGCTTTGGCGTACTGAGCCAAGATCAATTAAGGCCCAGTTAAGGCCTATTTTGTGGCCCTATAAGAAGAAGTGACCTACTTTTCCCTGTTCTCTATGAGGAAAGAAGGAATATTCTTCTCAAAACACAATGTTGCACGAGGTGCGATGGTTCAAAAAAATGCACGAGTGGCGTATATACAAGCCTGTAACAGTACTAAAAAACTATAGTACTGAAATCACGCTACGAAATAAGCACGGCTACATAGATTATACCGTGGAAGGCAATACTAAATACAAAAGCACGACATGGCTCATATAAACTAATTCAAGCTGGCCACTAAAACCAGTGTACTAACAATCAACTGTTGAACCACGATGCAAAAAAAGATGACACAACCATACACCAGAAAGATCCACAGCTCAGTCTAGGGACGGCACAATGAGCATACCAAACCTAAACTAGGCCTAATCCAAATTCCCGGCTGTCGCACAAAGTTCCAAACATCTTTGGAAGGCTGATAACTGCCATAGGCTCACCTTCAGTTGGCTGCAGGTTGCAGCGTTTAATCTGAGGGAATTGTATTCCGCGAAATCTCCTGTATGTTGTGTACACACAGTTTTCCTCATGAATGCGAACAATGTGCCATCAGTGGCCTTGCATCCGCGTTTCTTCATAATATTGTCAATGATTAGATAATTGAGATCGAGAAATAGAGAGTTGTCACATAGGTTGTTAACCTGCCTCCAAAGGATGACCCCTGGAGGTCCAACAGAGCTAGGATCCTCTTCAAAAATGTAGACACGAGAGGTAGGATATAGACATAGGTTAATCCTATTTTGAGCATGATGAATGATTTCACCCTCTTCGCCATGGGCAACCCAATGCCATACGTTGTAATTATGATCATCAAGCGTTCACCATCAGCCGATCGAGCGAGGAACAACATGCCTAGCCGATCATTCAGAATAGGTGTTGGGATTACAAATGGAAGCTCTTTGTTTCCTGCAACATCTGAATTCGAGACAAAAACTGCATTACTAGCATACATATTCTAACACCAGCATTCTTCATTGTTCATGCTAATAGTGTGAATAGGCTAATCCTGACATTAATATTACTCAATAAATTGACAACATTAGGAATTGCATTTCTTACTCTACTATTCCGAATATTTGGATTTCTTGCTTATCTTACTTTCCTAGTTGTTGTAAGTTTCAGAAGAGGAAGCGCAGCTTTTTTTTGATATAGAGGCATGTCCACTTGAATCCTATAGGATTAGATGCCTATAGTGTTTTCAATCAAGTGGTGTTTGATTGCATAGGAAAACCAAAGGAATTGTACAAAGAGGTTGGAGTGGATGGAAATTTTCCTCCAAAATAGAGTGCAAAGAAATCCTTTGAAGGAATTTCTAAGCATTATACTCTTTCGAATCAAATAGCATTTTATAGAAAAAAATCCTAAGGATCCAAATCCTACACAATTCCTCTGAATCCCAAGGAAAAATCCAAAAAGGAAATTTGGTGTCCTACAAAAATCCTATTTGATTCCTATAATCCAAGGAGGGCCTGAAAGTACAAATATATAAAGAAACTCGGCTTCACTATGTTGCACTCACAATTGAGATGCTGGTTAATACTACCTTTCATATATTGACAATGAACGAACTTAGTAGTGCAGGGACGGCGTCATACACTATATTTTTGGAAGGCATATTACTGGTACTAATTCATTACTGCCAATGGTTCATTATTTTTTAGGACATAAATTTTGTGCTCATTCAGTCATACGAAAGGTAAAACATAAACAAGGTAGTTAAAGAACAACTTCACCGAAACACTCGTAATGTATCATCATGGAACTAGAATTACCTTCCAATAGGGGGTCCTAGCAGTAGGTGCAACCTTGACTTGTGACTGCAAAAATGAGGCCACCGTGTTCCATGGCATCATAGTACTGTCGTCCTCCAAGACCTGAAGGCTCTTGACATCTCTAAACTTGGCTACCGCCTTCTAGGTAGGCGATTTCACCATCGAACAACGTGAGGAGCTTATAGTCTGTGTAACCCCCAGCTTCTGTGGGCACTCTGTAGATTACGATCTTTAACATCTCAAGAGATCCATCTAACGACTCATTGAACTTTTCTCCATACCTACGGATTCGCTAAAAAAACTTTTGAATGTGAATGAGTTCATAAATGACTACATGTAACTAGGGGAACCCTGGCTGGCTAGTAAAATTACAGGTTATATACTGGATGTGAGGCGGCCGCAATGTCACAAGTATTCGTTGATGGAAGGTCGATTACTCGATAGGTGTAGATGTTAGCTAGGCACCAGGCCCCGTGCTGGTCCACCACGGCGAGCCAGTCACCAGTCATGCCAACCCAGATTTTTTCATGCATGAAGGGCGGGATGGAGGTGCGCTGAGGATGGTCAAGGGGCACCACGTCGTACACTGTGTCATGTAGACGATGTACCCTTGTATCGTCATAGTGCTCGTCGAACCAATAAGCAGGCTGAGGCATCAGTAGGAAGGGTTCATTCCAATTGTGAATAGTCCATTTCATACCTTCATTCTTGGCGATACGATCGTACAGTAGCTTGCAGAATGCAGCTATCCTGACGGTGCTGGAAATGTACAGACACTAAACGACGAGGTCGACATCGTCCGCGCTGAGTTGATCCCACTTGCATCACCCGTGGAGCTTCAAATCAGCCATCACAGTCGGCCGGATTTAGGCGGATGCCAAGTGCGGCTAGTGTTTTCTGCAGGAGGAGGGGAGCGTTAGAAGAGAGAGTGTGGGGGAGATCGTGGGCGGAGTGGGGACTGGGGAAGAAGATGGAGAGGCAAAGATAAAAACGAGGGAGGAGATTTTACTTGCTTGCTCTGTCTAGTCAACAGCAGTATCGAGGACACCGCTGCCTAGACTTCACTGTATGTTAGACTAGCATGCCATGCAGCTAGTAATTTGACAATACTCCTACTTACTACGTATCAGAGGTGCAGTATTGTCTAGTCACATCAGTTTGACTAGAGGGTTTTCTTTTTACAGCTTTCATTTTAACATAGTGTACTAGTATTTTGAATGGAAAATAGGAGGACGAACCTCTACTAGTATTAGTACCCGCAACATGGACACATGTACTTTCATCTTGTTCGCCTACATGCAGAACTCGTAGAACAGAACCGAAAATATATACATCAGATATAATGCATAGTACGGGTGTGTCTGTGGTATTTTTGGCATGTTGCATGTATTCATATATGTTCTAGTACAAGCTACATGGAATTATAGGTGTACAGCATGCAACCGCGCAGCAAAATGAGAGACATGCACGGACACCAGATTTCGCTCAAGTCAGGCAACGTGCATGACTTTGTGTGGCTCTGATTCACTGACATGTGGGCCCTGTTAAGGTTGGCTCCACTTGCCAGTGAGAATCTGCATGCACCATGTGCTTCGAGTCACTAGGTACATCCATGACGGAAATTACAATTTGCAACTAGCTGCATCGGCAACAAGCTATTGCATGTGGCACTTCCAAGTTTTCAGAAAATGTGAAATACATCATGAACATAGATCATATTTATATAGTTCATCTATAAATTTCCATCCCAAAAATGTTACTAGTACATAGCCTGGCCACCACAAAATGATCAAATGAACACAAGATATTGTTCGCTTAGGTTTTTTATTTTTCATTGACACAGGTCACATAAGATCTTATTGTGGGACCGAATATTGTAGATGCACAAGATACAACACAACCAATGTTTCAGATTTATTTCACATTTTTTGAGAACTCGAAAGTGCAACAAATAATAAAGGGGTGCGGGCGCAACGAGTGGTAAATATTCAACCTGCACTGATTAAAACTATGGCTTGCATACAGAAGGAGTTTGATCAAATCGCAGGCCTTGCACTACATTGCGGCGAAATGAGTGTTAGAGTACACCAAGTTAATTGCCGAGGCCATACAATACAAATAAGGCAAAGGAAATAATTCAAGATACGCAAATCCCCATTCTATATGATCTCCCTTGAACCGTTAATTATGCCGGTTCCAATCCCTCGTGTTGGCCAAGCTTGGGATGAACCACAACGGAGTCTACCGCCAATTCTAGCCAATGTTTTTTTGAGGGTTTTAGACCTTGGAGCATTTTCTATATTCCTTGGAAACCAACAACAGCATCTTGAGCATTCACATAGATGCGGCATATTTTAGGAAAAATATTAAATCCACCGAGACTAACTGCATGCGGCGAGGTGTATACATAGTTGCTCCTTGTTAGACCTCTAGGGCCATGTCCTGCCGTGCCAACTGGAATGGTAATTGGATAGTTCAATCCAAGAAAGATAGAAAATGCTCCAAGGTCTAAAACTGTTTGCCATTGCCTCGGTGGAAGTAACCTACTAGTGTCAATCGAGAACACATGGCAGGAAAACCCAGTAGAATAGGCGTGAATATTAGGGCCGTGATGATAACCAACATTTTGAACTACATGATAAGTAGTGTCATACCTCCTAGCACTAACGCCCACAATATTGATCAGAATACGGCTACCACCATCAAGAGATCTTGCTAACCACCGCATATCATGACTGTACTCATGATTACCGTCTAATTCAGGTGGCCCCGGAAGACGCACAAGACCTTTCAAAGAAAGCACATTCAGAGGTTAGCTCAGCAAAATTTGAATGATGAAGCTTGAAAATTTAAGGATGGAAATTTTACCCCATGCCTAAGGATCCCATGCATAAACATTGCCAATCTGAGTTACAGCATAGACAACTCCATTGTGGATAATTGCATCGTGGTAGCTGAACATGTTGAACTGGTTCTCAAGAACCATCCACATACCATGAGAACCATCAAGGAAGGCAATTACCGTGTCGAAGATGGCCAGGACAAAGAAATCGTTATAGTTCCTAGCAGCTGTGGGGACTCGACAAATGGCTATCTTCGGTAGATTAGTAGGCTGACAAACCGCGATAAACTTAAGTACCTCGGGTGTGGCCTCCAAATCAAAGCTCACTGGTAGAGGAATCTGGCAACGAGTGAACACATTCACAAGCTCCCAATTCCAGGCGAGGCCAATAGTGGCGATCCAATCTCCATGGGCACCTACCAACTTCTTACCCTCACAATCTGGAATCACAGCATCGGAGGAGGACCTGTCCAGCAGCGTCAGCTTGCACAAGGTCCATCCGAACTTCTTATGTGGCTTCTCCTTGCCCCTACCGCAATAGTAGCTGCCCCTATAGAATTGCTTCATGTGATTGTCGCAGTAGAAGACATTGTACTCATGCGATACCTCAGTTGAGTGAGAGTGAAGAACACATGGCAGACCAAACAAATGAGATTGGGAAAGTTGCTGTCCCGAAACAGATTTCTGGGCTTCACCGTAAAAAATCGTGAGAGAGCTCTGTATGTCGGATTGGGCTGTAATGTTCTGTGCTTCTGCCCCAGGTTGTTATCTAACTTTCGTTAGTTCAACACTTTTTGATTTGAGCAACAGAAGGTCTTCGAACATTGTCTAATGCTTCCCATACATTATGAACGGGCAGTCGCAATTGCTCAAGCTCCACGCGGGAGTAGTAGTCGTCTGAGCTACTGGTTGTAGCTCCACGAAAGCACGCGCCTGGAAGCGGCAGAAGAATTTATTCTCTGTCAGTGACGAAAGAAGATCGACGATATACAATGCCAAATCAATAAGTCAGTGGCTTTATCCGTCTGACTAGTGAGAGCCGACACAAGTGGTGAACAACTTGAAGCACAACAGAACAGGTGCCTTTAAGGCATACAGTACGTACACCTCGATTCTGATTTAGAATGGTCACATAGTGCTAATTAACTTAGACTACTCCAGTAACTTGCACATGTACCTTCATCATAGTGGGTAACAACATGTGTGTAGTGTCACACAAAGGCCTAATTAATTAGGTTGTACTCCCTCCATTTAGAAATATAAGACGTTTTAGCTTTGTGAATCGAATGTATCTAGACGTCTTTTAGTGTATGGGTTCGTAGAGGTTAAGAGTGAACCTATACACTAGAAGGCATCTAGATACATTCATCTCACAAAGCTAAAGCGCCTTATATTTCTGAACGGAGGGTGTAGAATCATATAGTACTAGTCTCGGTATGTGTGATGTTATGGTAACTAGCTAAGTTATTACGTCACTTTCTTTTTTCATTAATTAACAATGAAAATACATTTAATTCGAGATAAGTATCTATGCATACTTGTAGTTCAAGTTTGTCAAGATGCAAAATCTTAGGAAGAAGTTGAACCTCTTGTCAAAACTTTCTGTGGTTTCTGATACGGAGTATATTAATTGACTGTCCAATGGGTGCCTCGAAAAGCTTTTTCTTAAAACTTTCAAAGAACCTACAATTTACTTGTAGTTCAAATTTGACCTCATTTTGATGAATCTACATAGAGACATTCAAGTGGCGGAGTTGGCAAGGAAGTTTGAAAACTCATAAAACATAGGAATCGTTAGTACAACATGTTGGTCTACTATATATATTAGTAAGTTACACATGCCTTGCACGTGAGACTCAGATAGTAGACATATGACATATCATCACTATGTACAATTATAATTGGTAAAGCACAAAAAAATATAAATTCGATCAACATCTATAAAGTATGGGTGTATATTTGGTCCTTGTACTTTGTATCATCATGTGTAGAAGTCAAAGATTATTAGCTACCTAACACTTGAATTTTTTGGTAACATGGTCTAGAGAAACGAGGGAGACAATTCTAGTATGATGGAGACGTGTGTTTTGAGCGATTTATGCATAGTGCATTCATTGTGTTCAAGACTATCAATAGAATCTTCTAGTATGACAGAGAAGTGTGTGTTGAGGTTTGTGCATAGTATTCATTATGCCGTAGACTATCAATAAAATCTTCTAGATGCTAGAATGGAAAATAAGATCCAATGGTTAGAAATGCAAGGATTTGCGAGTCTTGATCCAACGGTCAACATTTCAAGTTATTCGTACACTATATAAGGGTAAGGTAAGATAAGATAAGATAAGATAAGATAAGATACTAGTAAGTTGTACGTGTCCTGCACGTGAGGCTCAGATAATAGACGTCTGGCATATAATCACTATATAAAATTATAATATGTAAAGTGTAAAAAATATAAATTTGATCAATATCTATAAAGTATGGGTGTATATTTGATCCTTGTACTTTGTATCATCATGTAGAAGTCAAAGATTATTAGCTACTTAACACATGAAATTTTTGATAACATGGTGTAGAGAAACAAGGGAGAAGATTCTAGTATGATGGAGAAGTGTGTTTTGAGCTTTGTGGATAGAATCATTATGCCGAAATCTATCAATAGAATATAATAGATGCTAGAATGAAAAAGAAGACCCAATAGCTATAAATGCTAGGATTTTTAGCTACTAGAATGGAAAAGAAGATCCAAGGACTAGAAATGTTTGGATTCGTGAATTGTGATCCAAAGGTCAATATTCAAAGTTGTTTGTACACTATATAGCAGTAAGATCATGTAGAAGCCAACGATTATTAGCTACTAGTAAGTTGCACATGAGACACAAATAGTAGACGTATGATATATCATCACTATATAAAATTATAATTTGGAAAGCACAATAAATTATAAATTTGATCAACATCTATAAAGTATGGGTGTATATTTGGTCCTTGTACTTTGTATCATCATGTGTAGAAGTCAAAGATTATTAGCTACCTAA
Source organism: Avena eriantha (assembly GCA_910589775.1). Taxonomy (NCBI): domain Eukaryota; kingdom Viridiplantae; phylum Streptophyta; class Magnoliopsida; order Poales; family Poaceae; genus Avena; species Avena eriantha. The sequence goes on from OU342743.1 coordinate 363,425,449, forward strand.
CACATGAAATTTTTGATAACATGGTGTAGAGAAACAAGGGAGAAGATTCTAGTATGATGGAGAAGTGTGTTTTGAGGTTTGTGCATAGAATTCATTATGCCGAAGACTATCAATAGAATCTTCTAGATGCTAGAATGGAAAAGAAGACCCAACAGCTAGAAATGCTGGGATTGGTGAGTCTTGATCCAACAATCAACATTCCAAGTTATTCATACACTATATAGTGGTTTGTAATGAAGACTATCAATAGAATCTTCAAGATGCTAGAATGGAAAAGAAGATCCAACGACTGGAAATCTTGGGATTCGCAACTCTTGATCCAACGGTCAATATTTAGTAAGTTGTTTGTACACTATATAGTGGTAAAGTTAATGATTATTAGCTACTAGTGAGTTGCACAGGAGACTCACATATAGTAGACGTATGACATATCATCACTAGATAAAATTATAATTGGTAAATCACAAAAAATTATAAATTTGATCAACATCTATAAAGTATGGGTGTATATTTGATCCTTGTACTTTGTATCATCATGTAGAAGTCAAAGATTATTAGCTACCTAACACATGAATTTTTTGATAACATGGTCTAGAGAAACAAGGGAGAAGATTCTAGTATGACGGAGAAGTGTGTTTGAGGTTTGTGTATAACATTCATTATGCCGAAGATTATCAATAGAATCTTCTAGATTCTAGAATGGAAAAGAAGATCCAACGGCTAGAAATGTTGGGATTCACGAGTCTTGATCCAACGGCCAACATTCAAAGTTATCCATACACTATATAGTGGTTTGTAATGAAGACTATCAATGGAATCTTCAAGATGCTAGAATGGACAAGAAGATCCAACAACTAGAAATGTTGGGATTCGCAAGTCTTGATCCAATGGTCAGTATTCAAAGTAATTTGTACACTATGTAGTGGTAAGATGATGTAGAAGTCAACGATTATTAGCTACTAGTAAGTTGCACGTGACACTGAGATAGTAGACGTATGCCATATCATCACTATATACAATTGTAATTGGTAAAGCACCAAAAATTATATATTTGAGCAACATCTATAAAGTATGGTGTATATTTGGTCCTTGTACTTTGTATCATCATGTAGAAGTCTAAGATTATTAGCTCCCTAACACATGATTTTTTATCATATGCATGGCCTAGAGAAACAAGGGAGAAGCTTCTAGTATGACAGAGAAGTGTGTTTTGAGGTTTGTGCATAGTATTCATTATGCCGAAGACTATCAATAAAATCTTCTAGGTGCTAGAATGGAAAATAAGATCCAATGGCTAGAAATTCAAGGATTTGTGAGACTTGATCCAATTGTCAACATTTAAAGTTATTCGTACACTATATGATGGTAAGATAAGATAAGATAAGATAAGATACTAGTAAGTTGTACGTGTCCTGCACGTGAGGCTCAGATAATAGACGTCTGGCATATAATCACTCTATAAAATTATAATATGTAAAGTGTAAAAAATATAAATTTGATCAACATCTATAAAGTATGGGTGTATATTTAGTTCTTCTACTTTGTATCATCATGTGTCGAAGTCAAATATTATTAGCTACCTAACACTTGAAATTTTTGGTAACATGGTCTAGAGAAACGAGGGAGACAATTCTAGTATGATGGAGACGTGTGTCTTGAGAGATTTATGCATAGTGCATTCATTGTGTTCAAGACTATCAATAGAATCTTCTAGATGCTAAAATGAAAAAGAATATCCAATGGCTGGAAATGTTCAGATTCGCGAGTCTCGATCTAACAGTCAATATTCAAAGTTATTCGTACACTATATAGTGGTAAGATAAGATGTCTAAAAACATGCCTTGTGGCATTCAGATCCATACTGTAACATTCCAATTTCAGCAACCCTGATTAGTTGTCCAGAATGCAAAAATCAGGGGGAACAAAAACTTTTTCTTGCTTAATGCTGAAGTGTTTGCTAGTTGTTTGGATATGGTTATGCATATAAACGTGTATTAGCTGGTATACTCCCTTACCTTACCACCAGTTGACAAAAGCTACTTCCCAAAACAGTCTTTGCTTAATTTCCATATTCTCAAATGTTCTATCATTTCAAAACATGAGCAAAGATGCTTATGTAACCAAACTATTTTAGTAGCTTCCATTGATCAAACTATGGAGAGCTATAAAATACTATCTCCTTATGTTTTCAAGACAGAACCTTCTACTACTCTTACCTCTAGATTTAACAAAACCTTTTTGTAAACTTTTGAATTCTACCCTTGGTAGAGATACCAAGGAACCCTCTTCTCTTTCAAAACTACAACCTATTTCAAAATACCCATCCTTACATCAAGTTAAGCTTGGTGGTAACCCTAGTAGTAGTTGATTTGTTTGTAATATGAGTTGCCTTGATCTATTGTTTGAATTGTCTGCTTAGGAGATAGTATGAGCTACTCTAGGAGCTCATCACTAGGATCAAGATGTCTCCAAATCATCCCACCCTGAGAAAGGATACAATCTAGATCTGATCCCTAGCTACTAGGTGATCATCTGAAGCCCTTACCAAGATCAATTATGTAGTGATCTCTTCTAGAAGCTTCCATGTCAATGAAGACCAATATCCAGCAAGGATCCCTCCTAATCAATCTACACTCCAACACCATCAACTTGATGATGCTTGGGTACATTGCAACCCATCCAGCAAGGATCCCTCCTAATGAATCTACACTCCAACACCATCAACAAAATCCACCAACATTCTAGTCAAAAACCCTAAATCTTCCAAATTTGGCCAAGTCTGGAAATCTGTTTCCAACATCACCTTTTTGAATGCCTCCTTTTCCCAACCATTGTGCATTATTGGAAATGCACTTAAACCATCTTGTTAACCATCCTATGGTCTAACAAGGCCCACTCTTTCCCTTGGTTAGATCACCCTTCAACCCACTAGTTCTTGATGGTTTTGAAGGCAAGAAAATAACTTTTCCTGCAAATCTAGTCATCATGCCAACTTTGCTAGAAGCTCACACCACCATCCAAACCTCTATGGACCAAATATTTGCATGGTTGTGTTCTACTAATATAGGTCTACGAAAATCTACTTCACTTGTTCCAAGTGGATCCTTGTGCTGCCTAAACCCACAAGGTTTTGAGGGCTAGTTGAAAATCTGCCTTGGCAGCCTTATTTTATTCAAAGTTTGAAAGCTTGTCTTGGTGACCTCAAGAAGGATCAAGCTCAAACCCCTGTACCATGGTTATTTACACCACTTGGTCTATACATGTATCCCATGCCCCAAGGGGAGCCCTGAGCTCCAAGATCTCACATGGTTTTGATGGTATGATATTAACATCACCCTAGATCCTTAATCTTGGGTATTCCACCAAAAACAACTTGGATTCTCCAATCCCAAGGTTGCAAATGCTTTCTACACATTTTCTACATCATCTACCTTGATCATCAAGATTTATCAGCATTTATCCATATTTATTATGGACCAAAACTATTTAATTCCTTAAATAGGCAAAATCTCCAAAACTCCTCTCATTAAGGAAAGTTTGGTTTTTGCTAAAACACTTCCTCAACTTTTGGCTCAATTGAGGTCCATATATCATACCCTAACTTCCAACTTCAAAACTAAATATTTTTGAAGAGCTTTATTATTTCTTTTTGCCCATTTTCTTAAATGGCTGAAATGGAATAATAAATGTTTTAAATACTTTTAAGCCCCAATAAATCTTGGGAAAATTCCCCTAAGTGTGTAATCACACATGGGACCATTCCAAATCCAAATCCAACAAAGTCCAATGTAAATATATCAAATGAGCTCCAATAATCCATTTCTGCAGTTTTTGAGTAAATAAATTTAAGTGGACTTAAAATACTCTGAAAAATCCCAAATAGATCCTAGAAATCTATCTTGACTCATCTACCTACCAGCATCCTCTCCCCACACTATCCAATACAAATTTTGGAACTTACTTCACACACCTCCAAGTGATCAAAATTGCCAAATCGCTCAATCCTTGATCCAAAACCAAACTCAAACCCCACGAATATTGCAAAACAAAGCACCATAGCACACAGCACTCACCCTGGTCGTGTGCACTATAGCTAAGCTACTGTAGCAACCCTTCTCCCTTGTCCCATGTGCTTGAGAGAGAGAGAGAAACAAGGGGGACCCAGTTTACAGCAGCCTCCACCACCCCCTCCCTATCTCCCTGCCGACCATATGACCCTCTTACCCCTCCTCACCGCCCCTTGAGGCACTCCTAGGACAGCCCCACTCCTCCCTCATGTCCAAAGAGGACATTTACACCTTCCTCCTCTCCACCTCGGTATAAATGGGCCAGAGGCCAACCCCCAACACCCCTCCCTGGCTCATTTGCCCCCTCTCACTCTCCCTCACCTGCCCCGAGCTCCTCCCCCTCATCCCCTGCTCGGTGCTAGCCAAAAAATAGGAGCCTCGGCCATTTTCAAGATCCACCTAGCATCTCCTCTCCCGATCCTCCCCCTCTCTGCATGTATGTTTGATGAAACCCCTGGCCGTGCTGCACCTAACCCCCGTTGTTTTCCCGCTTAGACTGGTCCCTAGAAGCCCTGCCGTCGAGCTCCCGAGCGCCCTCTCCGACCGTCGTCACGCGAGCTTCCTCTCGGCGTCGAACCACCTCATGCCGCCCCTCTCTGGAACCATCTCGGTGCGCCACCCCCGCCATCACCCCTCCTGGTGCCTCCCCGCCGCTCTGGTAAGCTCCCCTCGCCGACCCGAGCCCAGCTAGGGATAGCTCGCCGTCACCGCAGCCTGGGCTAGACGACAGCACCCCGCCGTCGATCTTGCCTTAATCGGACGGCTCAGGGCGCCCCATACCCCTTCGCCTCGGCCCCTCGCTGACCGGCGGGCCCCATCCGTCAGAGCTTCAAAGCTCTTTCCCGCGTGCGCCGGTGCGAACTGGGCCGGCCGAGCCATGCAGTGCTGTGCCCGGGTGGGCCGTTTCTCCACTGTGCGGCCCAGTATCCAGCAGATCTAGCCCACGACACCCATTTTTCTTTTCTTTTAAGATTTCTTGGCCAGATCTAAATTTAGCGAGTCACTTCAAAACCAAATAAAATATAAAACTACATGATCTTGTCTAGGTGAAAATTTTACATGATCCCCTAGGGTTTTCCTCATCAGGCAGAACTGGTCTTATGCCCAAAGTAATTTCCATTATTTATGGGCATTATTTCCACCAAAATATGTCTATCCCACTAATTAAATTCCTCTGTGAGTTTCACATCTCCAATTGGAGTAAAACCAATTGCCTCTGAAAGATATTAGAAGCATCTATCCTTGGACCTTGGTCTCATGCCAAGGTGAACAGTAGGTTCGCTTGAGGAAACATAACAAAAACAATTCAGTTATGACTTTAGGAAATTCCCTACACCAAACCTTGAGCCCAATTGACCCAATTCCAATTATCTTGGATGTGGTACTCTAAGGCCTATTCAAACACAGGAGCTCATGATTTATTGAGCCTTGGATGTTTTTCTGTGATTTAAACTATAATGTGCATGGTTTATTCACCTCTAAATTCACTACAGTAGTTATACAACTCCAAATGGGGTAAACTCAAGTGCCCTTAGTAGGTATTACATGTACCTATCTCCTGTCTTGGGTCTCAATCCAAAAGGAGCTTTTGTTCTCCTGTAGTATAAATAACAATAACAGTCCTGTTCCGACTTTAGAAATTTCCCTAGGTCAAATTATAACTTGTTTTGACCTGATTCCAATTCCTAGGGATGTGGAACATCAGGATATGTCAAAATCCAAGAGCTTCAGATTTATTGGGATCCTGATGATGTTTACTAAATTAAACATTTATGTCCCTAGTGTTATCACTAGATAAATCACTGCAGTAGCTTTGTAACTCCAAAAAGGGTGATTCAAACTTATACGGAAAGGTATTCTAAATAACTATAATGTGTCCTTGGATTCACCTCAAAACCATATGTAGATTTAATCTGATGAAAAAGACAAGATGTGTACAGAACTGCCTTTGGGAATTTCCTGAGGGCATTCTGTAATTATCTTGGAATGGTTTCAACTCTCAGTGAACAAGTACATAAGGACCTACCTAACCATCCAAGGAAATAATTTTTGGAGCTCCAGAACCTTTTTGGTGAATTATTTCCTAAAACTAGAGTATTATTCACTATAAAAATCACTATAAATCTTTGGTAATTGATAAAATAGTGAAACCACTTTGGTTGGTTTAATTATATCAATACCTATATGTTGGTATCGTGTTTTTACAATGGTACCATACATAATATGGTGTTGCCCAAAAATCCATCTCTTAGGTAGTTTCTAGACTATAAATCCTAAGGGGATTTTCTTCCATGTTTCCAAGACATGGCCAATCTTGTTAAATCCATTCTTCATAAGACCTATGGATTTGTAATCCTATATTGTTCATTGCTTGCTGTATGTTTTGTTGCTTGTATGTCTGGTGTTGATTGTGCCCTTGCTTGTTTGCATGTGTGCTCCCTGACGACGATAGTTGCGATTATCTCGGAGATCAAAAGAAGAGATGGTTATTATGGTTATTATAATGGGATATCTAAAGAAGAAGTCCAGGGACAATTATGCCATATTGCTGATCTCAGGAAAGCCACCTTCTTGCTCATAAGCCTTGTCCCACTATTTTACTTATGCATGTTTTACCTTCTGTTTATTAAAAACTGCATTGTTTTACTTTATGTTGACGTATATATATATATATATGGTAGTGGTTTGGCTCCTCCGAACCATTATACCTTTGTACTATTAAGAACAACCCCCTTGGTGACACCTACCTATCCCTAGTAGAATAGATGGTGCCTATCCACCATACCCCTTTGGAGACCCCGATTTAGCCGAAGCAAAGTCTAGAGGATGGGAAGACCCCGGAAAAAGTTTTACCAAATGTTTTATGATAAAACCTTGGTGAGGTGGGACCTCCCAAGAGTTGTTGAAAAATAAAAATGTTTTGTTATACAAAATGCTAGAGGAAAACCGGAGGAAAAAGGTTTACAAAAACGCACCTGGTTCTTTGCAGTCTAGCTATAACAACTTAACCCGTGCGACCACATTACTCTGGTATGGGCCAGGGCTGGATTTGATGTTTGTCTATTCTAGTATGAGCTGCCTCGCAACTACTACAGGGGATCGGGGATCCCTGAAGGGTGGGCCTTCTCCGATATAGGTCCATTGACCTAGAGAAGGAATGAAGGGTCGACAGGCCTCCACGCGTTACTATGAGCCCCTCATTGAAAGCGTGCACGTGGGACATGCAATAAGAGCTCTGGTTGGTCCTCGCCCGACGTCCCGGTGTTGAGGGGATTAACACTCATAGGGTAGGCACTTATATTTGAGTGGGCATCCGGAGAGTCTTGATCGGTTACTCGAACCACGATCGGTGAAGATCAGGGTAGTGTACCCGGATGGTGTGGGTAAAGTGTACAACCTCTGCACAGTGTAAATCTATTCGAATAGCCGTGTCCACGGTTAAGGACGGGTTGGACAAACTTTTGTAGAGTGGTGCTGGTTTTGTTTTCAACAAGGATTTCTAAAAAGAAATGGTTTTGGAAATGTTTTGACCATGGGATGGTCGGGAAGGATACCTGCTTTGACCATGGGATGGTCAAAGAGGTATGGAAGGAGTTTGGTCGTGGGACGACCTGAAGGCGGGAACAAATGGGTGACCCAGTCCTAATGTTTTCCAAAACTTTTCAAAAAGGTTTCCAAAATGTTTATAAAAGTTTTCAACAAATATATGTAGATGTTATATCTACAAGAGAAACTATTCGAGAAAAGAACCCCTCGTGGAGCCCTCCTACTACCACAGCCAAAATGCATATCCTCCTGTAATTATTAATATCTTAAGGTGGTTTGCGAGTACATTCAATGTACTCGCTAGCATTGTCCCTGGCTATTAACTTGGCCAGATCTCAAGAAGAGGATGAGGATGGCGACTATGTGAGCTAGGACGTTCTCCCAGGCAGTTGCATGTAGATTAAGGCATGGCTCGAGCTCTGCGCTGGATGAAGTCCGCTGTGGATTATTGATGTAGCCATAACGACATTTCTGTATGTATTGTAATTCGGTATATATTCGGTTGTTGTAATGATACTTGTCGGTTATGTGCCACGACTAACTGATCATGGGGTCGTGGTTGTATGCATAACAGGGATTCTCGGAGGACTAATCCGGGGGCCCCAAAGACTTGGTATCAGAGCCATCATGACTGTAGGAGAAGCTTAGTTAGCATGGTCGTTAGAAAGGAACCTTATTTTGAAAACCCGGCTTTCGAAAACTAGTTTCTCAATGAGTTTCAAAAAGTTCTACTTCTTCTCTTACTCGAAGTAAATGCTTTCGAAAATGGTTTCCTCTAACTCTTGTCCAAACTTCAAACCTACGGATAACTAGGATCTAGGACCCGGTGAGGACAATGAGAACATGATGAAGACAAGCAACTACCAGCAAACACAAGGATACTACAATATCGCTCTACTAGCGGAATCCTCACAATCAGAAGAAAGAAACGTCCAAGATACGACGAAGAATGCATCTGCAAGATAGTGACTCTGACCTGAAGAAAGACGATTATCTAGGGTCAATAGCCCTAAGAATAGGATTCCCCTACATCGCGAGTAGTTAACTCCTTGGTCCCTAGCGTTGACCGTGTTTGCTTGCCTAAGTGCATCCTGTGTTGCTTGATGTGTGATGTTTGCCGAGGACATTGTGATTCTCCCTCTCTGTTCGCCTTGTTTGTATGCTCTGGTTTGCTCTGACCTCCTTAAAAATGTGACTCGAAGAGCGATAACTCACCTAGTAACTCAGGAAACCCCTGTGTTAGCTGTCGGTTTTGAGACCCAGACTAACCTCAAGAGTATATGAGAGGAAAAGCACCGCAAGAACCAGGAGTTCGGCATCGTCAAGTCAAAAATCAACTCGAAGATTTCACCTCAGCAGGACGGCATAACTCGTCCAACCCTCCTCTCAAAGACTCATTGATGGCGCAACACTCACTTGTTCCTCAGTATACTACAGCAAGAATCCCGTTGAAGCCAGTGGTCGAGCACCAAAGGATCCCCAATATCCACAGGAAACCACCGGATAAGCCAACTAAGACAAGAAGTGAAGACTAAACCACACTAATCTTAGTGCATTAGAGTTTTTGACTGCCACAGGAGACTAACTAATCTAGTCGATCCTACCCTAACAAACGGAATGATCCTCCCTAGAAGTTTAGAACTACCCCTGAAGTCAGATGATTAGGAAGTGTGAAGACAATAAGTTCACTCCGCCATCAAGCAGAAGCAACGCAAGAAATGCCAATGAAGACAGCTTACCCGACGCTGATTGCTTCAACCCTGTCTAACTACTAGCAAGAAGAGTCGTAAACTGCTAATTTACCTTGAGCTAACCACCCTAAAGGCTTCGTTAGGAAAGCACCCCCCTCCAAGGTTGATAAAATAAGGCATCCCTCGAAGACCCCATCTCAAGACTCCAGGAAGATACAACCTTCCGCTAACATCAGGTCAGCACTCCAAGACAGAAGATCCGCAACCCTCCTGAAGCACCTTGGTGAAGCTCTAAGGTGGAAAGACTGCGTCTTTCCACTCAATCTCCAGAGGACTATCTACCAGAAGATACATCACAAAATGTCCCCGGATCCGAAGTTTTCCCCCCAAACAACAACCGTGAGTTATCCGACGAGAAACTAACTGAAGGTTCTACAAAGCCCCCTCCGCTACCTCAGCTGAAGACCCACCCGAAGGACCGCCGAACCGCTAACCCCTAGGTCCTTAGTGCTTAGAGGACGTGGGACTTCCATGACCCCACCAGGCTAAGTATGAAGAATAGTAGTATATAAGCCCAGTAAGTCATAATCCCCGGAAGACTTCTGAAGACCTCGACTATAGGAAGAAGATGGACGACAATGTTCAGAACCACCACCAGTGAGGTCAAGAAGGAAGGAATGCATTATCTCCAAACTAACCCAGTCTAATCCTAAGGCGGAAAGACTGCGTCTTTCCCACAAAAATAGAGTAACCCTTCACTAGAAGCAAATCCAGGAGTTTCAACCGTAAGCTCTTTAATTAGGATACGCTAAAACCCCCAAGGTAGAGCTGTACACTAGGCCGTAGAATTTATCCTCCGACGATGACCCCGTGAAGTTTAGCATCGAGATATTCTGCAAAGTCTAAGCCCTCGACGATATAGTGTCAGGAAGGAAAAGAAGGTCACCCTTAAAAATCAAGACTGGACTCTTCTCTAATCTCAGTGCATTCCCGAAGACTGAAGCTCAACTTCATCGATAGAGTCACCACTTTCTAAGACGGAGTCTGTAAGATAGCAAGCTTAAAACCAGTAGCGCTAACCTTGACTCAAAATCCCCTAACCCTACTCTCCAGAATCTCGGGACGAGATTCTTTTATTGGGGAAAGATCTGTAACATCCCAATTTCAGCAACCATGATTAGTTGTCCAGAATGCAAAAATCAGGGGGAACAAAAACTTTTTCTTGCTTAATGCTGAAGTGTTTGCTAGTTGTTTGGATATGGTTATGCATATGAATGTGCATTAGCTGGTATACTCCCTTACCTTAACACCAGTTGACAAAAGCTACTTCCCAAAATAGTCTTGGCTTAATTTCCATATTCTCAAATGTTCTAGCATTTCAAAACATGAGCCAAGATGCTTATGTAACCAAACTATTTTAGTAGCTTCCATTGATCAAACTATGGAGAGCTATAAAATACTATCTCCTTATGTTTTCAAGACAGAACCTTCTACTACTCTTACCTCTAGATTTAACAAAACCTTTTTGTAAACTTTTGAATTCTACGCTTGGTAGAGATACCAAGGAACCCTCATCTCTTTCAAAACTACAACCTATTTCAAAATACCCATCGTTACATCAAGCTAAGCTTGGTGGTAACCCTAGTAGTAGTTGATTTGTTTGTAATATGAGTTGCCTTTATCTGCTGTTTGAATTGTCTGCTTAGGAGATAGTATGAGCTACTCTAGGATATCATCACTAGGATCAAGATGTCTCCAAATCATCCCACCCTGAGCAAGGATACAATCTATATCTGATCCCTAGCTACTAGGTGATCATCTGAAACCCTTACCCAGATCAATTCTGTAGTGATCTCTTCTAGAAGCTTCCAAATAAATGAAGACCAATATCGAGCAAGGATCCCTCCTACTCAATCTACACTCCAACACCATCCACTTGATGATGCTTGGGTACATTGCAACCCATCAAAATCATCTCCACCAACATTCTAGTCAAAAACCCTAAATCTTCCAAATTTGGCTAAGTATGGAAATCTATTTCCAACATCACCTTTTTGAATGCCTCCTTTTCCCAACCATTGTGCATTATTGGAAATGCACTTAAACCATCTTGTTAACCTTCCTATGGTCTACCAAGGACCACTCTTTCCCTTGGTTAGATCACCCTTCAACCCACTAGTTCTTGATGGTTTTGAAGGCAAGAAAATAACTTTTCCTGCAAATCTAGTCATCATGCCAACTTTGCTAGAAGCTCACACCACCATCCAAACCTCTATGGACCAAATATTTGCATGGTTGTGTTCTACTAATATAGGTCTACCAAAATCTACTTCACTTGTTCCAAGTGGATCCTTGTGCTGCCTAAACCCACAAGGTTTTGAGGGCTAGTTGAAAATCTGCCTTGGCAGCCTTATTTTATTCAAAGTTTGAAACCTTGTCTTGGTGAGCTCAAGAAGGATCAAGCTCAAACCCCTGTACCATGTTGATGTACATCACTTGGTCTATCTATCCATGTATCCCATGCCCCAAGGGGAGCCCTGAGCTCCAAGATCTCACATGGTTTTGATGGTATGATATTAACATCACCCTAGATCCTTAATCTAGGGTATTCCACCAAAAACAACTTGGATTCTCCAATCCCAAGGTTGCAAATGCTTGCTACACCTTTTATACATCATCTACCTTGATCATCAAGATTTCTCAGCATTTATCCATATTTATTATGGACCAAAACTATTTAATTCCTGAAATAGGCAAAATCTCCAAAACTCCTCTCATCAAGGAAATTTTGGTTTTTGCTAAAACACTTCCTCAACTTTTGTGTCAATTGAGGTCCATATATCATACCCTAACTTCTAACTTCAAAACTAAATATTTTTGAAGAGCTTTATTATTTATTTTTGCCCCTTTTCTTAAATGGCTGAAATGGAATAATAAATGGTTTAAATACTTTTAAGCCCCAATAAATCTTGGGAAAATTCCCCTAAGTGTGTAATCACACATGGGACCATCACATATCAAAATCCAACAAAGTCCAATGTTAAAATATCAAATGAGCTCCAATAATCCATTTCTGCAGTTTTTGAGTAAATAGATTTAAGTGGACTTAAAATACTCTAAAAAATCCCAAATAATTCCTAGATATCTATCTTGACCTCATCTACCTACCAGCATCCTATCCCCACCCTGTCCAATACAAACTTTGGAACTTACTTCACACACCTCCAAGTGATCAAAATTGCCAAATCACTCAAGCCTTGATCCAAAACCAAACTCAAACCCCACCAATATTGCAAAACAAAGCACCATAGCACCCAACACTCTCCCTGGTCGTGTGCATTGTAGCTAAGCTACTGTAGCAACCCTTCTCCCTTGTCCCATGTGCTTGAGAGAGAGAGACAAACAAGTGGGACCCAGTTTGCAACAGCCTCCACCACCCCCTCCCTATCTCCCTGCCGACCATATGACCCACTTACCGCTCCTCACCACCCCCTGAGCCACTCATAGGCCAGTCCCACGCCTCCCCCATGTCCAAAGAGGACATTTACACCCTCCTCCTCTCCACCTCTGTATAAATGGGCCAGAGGCCAACCCCAGCACCCCTCCCTGGCTCATTTGCCCCCTCTCACTCTCCCTCACCTCCCCCGAGCTCCTCCCCCTCATCCCCTGCTCGGTGCTACCCAAAAGGAAGGAGCCTCGGCCATTTTCGAGATCTAGCTAGCATTCTCCTCTCCCGAGCCTCCCCTCTCTACATGTAAGTTTGATGAAACCCCTGGCCGTGCTGCACCTAACCCTCGTTGTTTCCCCGCTCACACCCGTCCCTGGAAGCCCTGCCGGCGAGCTCCCGAGTGCCCTCTCCGGCCGTCGCGCGAGCTTCCTCTCGGCGTCGAACCACCTCATGCCGCCCCTCTCTGGAACCGTCTCGGTGCGCCGCCCCCGCCAGCACCCCTCTCGGTCCCTCCCCGCCGCTCTGGTAAGCTCCCCTCGCCGACCCGAGCCCAACTAGGGTTAGCTCGCCGTCGCCGTAGCCCGGGGTAGACGACAACACCCCGCCGTCGATCTTGCTTTAATCGGACGGCTCAGGGCGCCCCATACCCCTTCGCCTCGGTCCCTCGCTGACCGGGCGGGCCCCTTCCGTCAGAGCTTCAAAGCTCTTTCCCGCGTGCGCCGGTGCGAGCTGGGCCGGCCGAGCCGTGTAGTGCTCCGCCCGGGTGGGCCGTTTCTCCACTGTGCGGCCTCGTATCCAGCAGATCCTGCCCGCGGCACCCATTTTTCTTTTCTTTTAAGATTTCTTGGCCAGATCTAAATTTAGCCAGTCACTTTAAATCCAAATAAAATATAAAACTACATGATCTTGTCATGGTGAAAATTTCACATGATCCCCTAGGGTTTTCCTCATCAGGAAGAACTGGTCTTATGCCTAAAGTAATTTCCATTATTTATGGGCATTATTTCCACCAAAATATGTCTATCCCACTAATTAAATTCCTCTGTGAGTTTCATATCTCCAATTGCAGTAAAACCAACTGCCTTTGAAAGATATTAGAAGCATCTATCCTTGGACCTTGGTCTCATGCCAAGGTGAATAGTATGTTTGCTTAAGGAAAAATAAAAAAACAATTCAGTTATGACTTTAGGAAATTCCCTACACCAAACCTTGAGTCCAATTGACCCAATTCCAGTTATCCTAGTTGTGGTACTCTATGGCCTATCCAAACCCGGGATCTCATGATTTATTGAGCCTTGGATGTTTTTCTGTGAATTAAACTATTCTGTGCATGGTTTATTCACCTCTAAATTCACTATAGTAGTTATACAACTCCAAATGGGGTAAACTCAAGTGCCCTTAGTAGGTATTACATGTACCTATCTCCTGTCTTGGGTCTCAATCCAAAAGAAGCTTTTGTTCTCCTGTAGTATAAATAACAATAACAGTCCTGTTCCGACTTTAGAAATTTCCCTAGGTCAAATTATAACTTTTTTTGACCTGATTCCAATTCCTAGGGATGTGGAACATCAGGATATGTCAAAATCCAAGAGCTTCAGATTTATTGGGATCCTGATGATGTTTACTAAGTGAAACATTTATGTCCCTAGTGTTATCACTAGATAAATCACTGCAGTAGCTTTGTAAGTCAAAAAATGGTGTTTCAAATTTCTACAGAAAGGTACTCTAAATACCTATAATGTTTCCTTGGATTCTCCTCAAAATCATCTGTAGATTTAATCTTATGAAAAAGACAAGATGTGTACAGAACTGCCTTTATGAATTTCCTGAGGGCATTCTGGTAATTATCTTGGAATAGTTACAACTCTCAGTGAACAAGTACATAAGTACCTACCTAACCATCCAAGAAAATAATTTTTGGAGCTCCAGAACCTCTCTGGTGAATTATTTCCTAAAACTAGAGTATTATTCACTATAAAAATCACCATAAATCTTTGGTAATTGATAAAATAGTGAAATCACTTTGGTTGGTTTAATTATATCAATACCTATATGTAGGTATCATGTTTTTACAATGGTACCATACAGAATATGGTCTTGTCCAAAAATCCATCTCTTAGGTAGTTTCTAGACTATAAATCCTAAGGGGATTTTCTTCCATGTTTCCAAGACATGGCCAATCTTGTTAAATCCATTCTTCATAAGACCTACGGATTTGTAATCCTATATTGTTCATTGCTTGCTGTATGTTTTGTTCTTGTATGCCTGGTGTTGATTGTTCCCTTGCTTGTTTTCATGTGTGCTCCCTGACGACGATAGTTGCGATTATCTCGGAGATCAAAAGAAGAGATGGATATTATGGTTATTATTATGGGATATCTAAAGAAGAAGTCCAGGGACAATTATGCCATATTGCTGATCTCAGGAAAGCCACCTTCTTGCTCATAAGCCTTGTCCCGCTATTTTACTTATGCATGTTTTACCTACTGTTTATTAAAAACTGCATTGTTTTACTTTATGTTGACGTATATATATATATGGTAGTGGTTTGGCTCCTCCGAACCATTATACCTTTATACTATTAAGAATAGCCCCCTTGGTGACACCTACCTGTCCCTAGTAGAATAGATGGTGCCTATCCACCATACCCCTTTGGAGACCCCGATTTAGCCGAAGAAAAAGCTAGAGGATGGGAAGACCCCGAAAAAAGTTTTACCAAATGTTTTATGATAAAACCTTGTTGAGGTGGGACCTCCCAAGAGTAGTTGAGAAATAAAAATGTTTTGTTTTACAAAATGCTGGAGGAAAACATGAGGAAAAAGGTTTACGAAAACGCACCTGGTTCTTTGCAGTCTAGCTATAACAACTTAACCCGTGCGACTACATTCCTCCGGTATGGGCCAGGGCTGGATTTGATGTTTGTCTATTCTGGTATGAGCTGCCTCGCAACTACTACAGGGGATCGGGATCCTTGGAGTGGGCCTTCTCCGATATAGGTCCATTGACCTAGAGAAGGAATGAAGGGTCAACAGGCCTCCACACGTTACTATGAGCCCCTCATTGAATAGATGGTGCCTATCCACCATACCCCTTTGGAGACCCCGATTTAGCCGAAGCAAAAGCTAGAGGATGGGAAGACCCCGGAAAAAGTTTTACCAAATGTTTTATGATAAAACCTTGTTGAGGTGGGACCTCCCAAGAGTAGTTGAGAAATAAAAATGTTTTGTTTTACAAAATGCTGGAGGAAAACATGAGGAAAAAGGTTTACGAAAACGCACCTGGTTCTTTGCAGTCTAGCTATAACAACTTAACCCGTGCGACTACATTCCTCCGGTATGGGCCAGGGCTGGATTTGATGTTTGTCTATTCTGGTATGAGCTGCCTCGCAACTACTACAGGGGATCGGGATCCTTGGAGTGGGCCTTCTCCGATATAGGTCCATTGACCTAGAGAAGGAATGAAGGGTCAACAGGCCTCCACACGTTACTATGAGCCCCTCATTGAATAGATGGTGCCTATCCACCATACCCCTTTGGAGACCCCGATTTAGCCGAAGCAAAAGCTAGAGGATGGGAAGACCCCGGAAAAAGTTTTACCAAATGTTTTATGATAAAACCTTGTTGAGGTGGGACCTCCCAAGAGTAGTTGAGAAATAAAAATGTTTTGTTTTACAAAATGCTGGAGGAAAACATGAGGAAAAAGGTTTACGAAAACACACCTGGTTCTTTGCAGTCTAGCTATAACAACTTAACCCGTGCGACTACATTCCTCCGGTATGGGCCAGGGTTGGATTTGATGTTTGTCTATTCTGGTATGATCTTCCTCGCAACTACTACAGGGGATCGGGGATCCTTGGAGGGTGGGCCTTCTCCGATATAGGTCCATTGACCTAGAGAAGGAATGAAGGGTCAACAGGCCTCCACGCGTTACTATGAGCCCCTCATTAAAAGCGGGCATGTGGGACGTGCAATAAGAGCTCTGGTTGGTCCTCGCCTGACGTCCCGGTGATGAGGGGATTAACACTCATAGCGTAGGCACTTATATTGGAGTGGGCATCCGGAGAGTCTTGATCGGTTACTCGACCCACGATCGGTGAAGATCAGGGTAGTGTACCCGGATGGTGTGGGTAAAGTGTACAACCTTTGGAGAGTGTAAATCTATTCGAATAGCCGTGTCCGCGGTTAAGGACGGGTTGGACAAACTTTTGTAGAGTGGTGCTGGTTTTGTTTTCAACAAGGATTGCTAAAAAGAAATTGTTTTGGAAATGTTTTGACCATGGGATTGTCAGGAAGGATACCTGCTTTAACCATGGGATGGTCAGAGAGGTATGGAAGGAGTTTGGTCGTGGGACGACCTCAAGGCGGGAACAAATGGGTGACCCAGTCCTAATGTTTTCCAAAACTTTTCAAAAAGGTGTCCAAAATGTTTACAAAAGTTTTCAACAAAGATATGTAGATGCTATATCTACAAGAGAAACTATTTGAGGAAAGAACCCCTCTTGGAGCCCTCCTACTACCACAGCCAAAATGCATATCCTCCTGTTATTATTAATATGTTAAGGTGGTTTGCGAGTACATTCAATGTACTCACTGGCATTGTCCCTGGCTATTAACTTGGCCAGATCTCAAGAGGAGGATGAGGATGGCGACTATGCGAGTTAGGAAGTTCTCCCAGTCAGTTGCCTGTAGGTTAAGGCATGGCTCAGGCTCTACGCTGAATGAAGTCCGCTGTGGATTATTGATGTAGCCATAACGGCATTTATGTAATTTTTGTAATCCGGTATATATTCGGATGTTGTAATGATACTTGTCAGTTATGTGCCACGACTAACTTATCATTGGGTCGTGGTTGTATGCATAACAGGGATTCTCGGAGGACTAATTCGGGGGGCCCACACATACTCTTTAGACTGTCTTTACAAAAGGAACAATATCGTCGTCACTCATAAAATTAAGAATCATATTTCCTTATATTTGGAAACTCACATCAACGACATTGTTTACTACAAGAAGATGCACCCGTCTACCTCCGAAAAGACAATTAACTGAAGAGCAATCTATCGCATTTACTTGTAGCTCAAGTTTGATATAATTTCGTTAAATTATCAAGATGCAAAATCTTAGCAAGAAGTTGAACTTGTTGTAAAAACCGTCGGTGGTGGTTTCTGATATATTAAATCAGCCCCCAATGGTTACCTCCAATAGACGTTAAACTTTCAATGCAACCTACAATCTACCTGTAGTTCAAAATTGAACTAATTTCAATAAATCGACATAAAATCAATTTCAAGTGGGCAAAGTTAGCTATAGGAATAAGTTTGAAAACTCCTAAAACACGGGAATCATAAGTACAACATGAGGGTCCACTATATATGTCTGAAAGCTTGGCTTGTGGCATTTAGGTCCATATCCTTTGGACTTTGTTTACGAAAATGAACCATAAGCTCATCATCACTCGGAAAATTGAGAATGTTCTTTTCTGATAGTTGGAAACTCACACCGGCGATACTGATTACTACAACAACATGCATCCATCTACCTCCAAAGAGACATTTAATTAAAGAAAAATCTATCGCGCTTTAGCTCAAGTTTGAGTTATTTTTTCGTTCAATTGTCAAGATGCAAAATCTTAACTAGAATGGAGTTAAAAACCTATTGTCAAAACTCTCAGTTGTTTTCTAACATATTAACTAAGCCCCCAATGGGTACACCTCCAAAAGTTTTTTGTAATTCTTTAGAAGCAACCTACAATAATTTAGTTGTTGTAGTTCAAGTTTGACCAAATTACGATAAATATAGGCATGAAGTCATTCAAGTGGGGCAAAGTTAATTTGCTACATAGGGAGTTTGGAAACTCATAAAACATGGGAATCGTAAGTAAAACATGTTGGTCCACTTAATATGTCTAAAATCTTGGCTTATAGCATTGAGATCCATATTCTTCAGACTTTCTTTACATAAAAGAACCATCTTGTCATCACTCAGAAAACTGAGGATTTTCTTTCCTCATATTTAGAAACTCACACCAATGACATTGTTTACTAGAAGAAGATGCACCCATCTACCTACGAAAATACATTTAATTCAAGAGCAATCTATCACGCTTACTTGTAACTAAAGTTTGATCTAATTTCTTTAAATCGACAAGAAGTCACTGAAGTGTGCAAAGTTTGCTAGGAAGCTTGAAAAATCCTAGTACTAAAAACCTGGGCATTACGTACAAGAAACCGTTGGTCCAGTTTGTGTGATAATTGGGGTGGTTGCATTTTATTTTAACTATGGTAGGCCTCGTAGGAGAGAGGTGCTTGAGAGTTAACACGATCGATGGAAGTACAACTTACATCAAGGACCTCATAAAAACTGAAAAATGCATCCAATTCCATCCATTTAACACAATGACCCTAAAACTGAATAATGAAGTGTGTGTGTTTTGTGGTTTGCGCATACTGGCATTCATCGTGCTAAAGACTATCAATAGAATCTTTCTCGATGCTTAGGGAAAATAGAAGATCTAATGCTTAGCAATGTTTGGATTTGCCAGTCTTGATCTAGCGGTCAATGTTCGAAGTTAATTCGTACACTATACAATGGTGGTATGGTATTGTAAGAAATAAGACAAGATAAAGATAAGATAAGAAGTACCGCGAATGGCTGACCTATTGGTTGGTCTCATAGGAGCGAGCTGCTTGAGAGTTAAGACGGTCAATGGAAGTACAAGTTACATCAACGACCTCATAAAAATGAAAATTGCATCCAAGTCCATGCATGCATTTAGCACAAGGACCCTGAAACTGAGCAATGAAGTGTGTATTTTGAGATTTGCGCATACTATCGTCCATTGTGCTAAAGAATATCACTAGAATCTTTTTAGATGCTAATAATGGAAAAGAAGATCCAACGGTTAGCAAAGTTTGGATTTGCTAGTCTTGATGCACCGGTCAATGTTCAAAGTTTGGACTTGCCAGTCTTGATCCAAAGGTCAATTTTCAAAACGGGTTCAAAATTGCCTTCCCTCCCGATGTTTGGCCGACATTTTGGATAACCTTCCCTCTCGATGTTTGAGAAGCAAGTGAAAATTTCGAAAACTGGAAAAGTTTGAATTTTTGTGCCGCCAAGGACCAAAGTGGTTTCCTTCCTCTGTACTCCCCGTCCCTACGCCACACCAATGCGCGGCTGCCGAACACGCCAGAGACACAGAGCCGCCATACCAAAGCACACGTGCGTAGCGCCACGCTCTGGACGAGGGCAGAGAGATCGGCCGGACCCGTGCGTGAGGGGAAAGGGGAGGAGAGATGGAGCATAGGGAAGGAGAGAGAAAACACACGATTTATTTTGCGTGCATAGGTCCTGAAATTTACTACTAGTACAATGTACACTGTAAGGCCGGAGGAGTACGACGTGTCAGAAACCCATCAGAACATTGCTCTGACATGGAATCGCCTTCAACTTCTCTTCGATGCTGCCCTCTTCCCCTACCAACGTTTTATTCTATCATCATGTACAGCGCGTGTACTGAGGTGACCATATGTCTAAGCAAATAAATATACTACTCCCGCATTGTGTAAAAAACCACACCTTAATAAGGCCCAGATAGTAAACGTATGACATATCATCACTATATAAAATTATAATTGGTAAACCACAAAAAATTATAAATTTGATCAACATCTACAAAGTATGGGTGTATATTTGGTCCTTGTACTTTCTATCATCATGTGTAGAAGTCAAATATTATTAGCTACCTAACACTTGAAATTTTTGGTAACATGCTCTAGAGAAACGAGGGAGAAGATTCTAGTATGATCGAGAAGTGTGTTTTCAGAGGTTTATGCATAGTGCATTCATTGTGTTCAAGACTATCAATAGAATCTCCTAGATGCTAGAATGGAAAAGAAGATCCAACGGCTAGAAATGCTGGGATTCGCGAGGCTTGATCCATCGGTCAACATTCAATGTTATACGTACGCTATATAGTGTTAAGATAAGATAAAATAAGATCATGTAGAAGTCAACAATTATTAGCTACGAGGGAGAAGATTCTAGTATGATGGAGAAGTGCCTTTTGAGGTTTGTGCATAACTATTGATGGGGATATGCCGAATGGGGTATGCCCAGCAGGGCGTTCCGATTGGGTCAAAGGTTTAGCAAGTGGGCCTACAGGACAGCGACTGGAATGCGACTGAGGAGAAGGCCTGGCGATTGGAGATTAGAGGCCCAAAAGCGTACTCGAAGCCCAGTCGGGTTAGGTCAAAGCCTCCATATCCATATCTTGTTCGGTTGTAAACTGTAAACCTTAGAGAGGTGCCTCCTATATAAACCTCCCTAGGGTACTCTGAGGACTTACGTTCCATCATACACCCCTTCGAGCGACTCACTGCTTAGACGCCGAGCTAGCCACCCTTGTAACTCGCGCTCCATCTATTTAATCTAGCAGGAGTAGGTATTTACCCTCCGGGGGCCAAACCTGGGTAACCCATGTGCATCCGCCCCCATCTCGCACCGTAGATGGCCACCAGCTCTCGCCCCCGACTCTATCATCACTGCCTACTATAGCGACTGTCGTGGCCACTTCCACGACAGTTGTGCCCACCGTGGGGCCTGGCCAGACTGGCATGAGTTCTGCAGCGAGATCCTACTAGCCGATCGACCGGCCGATGGCCACCGGCTGCATGATCACCATCGGCAGGATCTTACAGATCCTGCCCAGCAGCTACATCCCGGCATCGCGCCCTGTCACCCACAGTGTGATAATGCCGGTTGGCTCCATCAACATGTTCGTCGGCTTCACCAGCGCAGTCGATCCGGCAGCGACGGCGATCGTCGGCGGATCACCACCATGCTACGATCTGCTCCCGGAGGGCAGGTCTGATCCATCAGGAGCCTCGACTCCGAGTACAATTCGGCCGCCAGTAACGCGGCTGAGACCAACACCGCCGCGGACGACGTGGCCCTACATGACGATGTCGGCTCCGCGACCCCTGCCTCGGTCGACGGATCCATCATCGCGGCATCACGGGAGGACTCCATCATGCGGGTCTCCAACCCCGAGGATTTCGAGGATTCCTCAATCCTTGGGATCTTCGACTCCGACTCAGGCTCAGAGTCCCCCGAGGAGTTCCGTGCTAGATCCAATCACTTCAACGCGATCTACATGGCGGGCAGCATGGTATCCCCACTAGAACCATTCTCCACACCAGTCCCTCCAAGCGCGACGACACGGAGGTGGAGGAAGCCCGCTAGCGACTGTAGGAAGCGACGCGCAAGGAGATAGCCGAGCGCTAGAAATTCCGCCTCGAGCGGGCAATGGCGCAGGAGTTGTCTCTCTACGACCAGCGCCGCATCAAGACCTGCCTGAACTCCAACGTCCAAGTCCGCGTCCTAAACTTCAACGACGAGAGTGTCCCCGCATGCGCGGCTGAGCACGAGTACTGTGAGAACGCACCACTAGGCGGCAGCAATCGACCACCACACGGCACACTAGCGACTGGGGCCCCGCCACCACCCATTGGTCGCGCACCCCCGCCGGACCAGCCACGGATCATAATCTCGCCACAGGCCCGCGACGCCAACAGACTCCCACTATACTCCACCCTGAGGGATAACATCGTCGCGGCCGACACCGTAGTCGCCATCCTCAACGTCCAGGGAGAGGGCGCGCTGCAGATCCAGTACGCCATGGCCCTACTCGCCAGGGCCGTCTTGCAGCAAGACGCGGGAGTCGACCCACGGGGGCAGATGTATTCCCGATGCTCGGCAAGCAGGGCGGCCTCAAGCGGTCACCCAACCGTCGCCAATGCCGTAACCTGCCCACCACCACAGCCCCTGGCAACACAGACACGGGCCGCCAACCCCGCGCTCTCCACCAACGAGCCGCGACCGGTGAACAACACAGTTGCTGCCAATGGGCAACCCATCGACGCCCGAACGCACATCGTCAACAACCAGGCTTGGCGGGCGCGCTAGCCCAATGACTTGAGGCACACCCTCACCAACCGCGGTGACCCCAAACCCAGGGACTCGCTTAGCCGAGTCGGCCCCCAGTGCTTTGGACCTATGATCCGAGGCGAGAAGTACCCTGCCAACTTCAAGGAACCCAAGGAGATCGAAAAGTATGATCCAACATACGACCTAGTGGTCTGGCTAGACACATACCTCATGGCAATAGGGATCGCCAGCCACACCGACCTGCTTGCCACCTGCTACCTCCCCCTGATGATGGAGGACGCGACCCGGCAATGGATCAACACCCTTCCTGCTGACAGCATCGACTAGTGGGAGGAGATGTGGGACACCTTCATCAGGCACTTTGAGGGCTCCTACACCCGCGCCACCAGCATCGAGGACCTGGAACGATGCATCCAGGGACAACGCGAGTCGACCCGCCACTGGATCAAAAGGTGGCAGGAACTATGGATCAACGCCTCCAGCATCCACCCGGACACGGCAATACATTGCTTCATTGCTTCAAGAACGTGTGCCTATACGAAACCCTGGTCACCAAGATCAAGAGGGTCTATCGGACGCTCGACAACATCCCCGACCTCCTCGAGATTGCCAAGCGCTACGCGGAGGAGGATCCCAACCAAGACTCCGACGACGAGGCGGGGGAAGATGCCGCGTCAATGCCCATGACAGCGGGCGACATCGCGACATGCGCTACAGCAACACTCACAGCATCGGCGAGCGCCGCGGTGACGGGCGAGTCGACTTCGTTGCCAACGCCGGCTATGGCCAGCTCGACCCAAAGATCAACTTCCGCCGTGACAGAGGAAACTACTGCGATATTGGAAACTACCGCACCAACAACGTGGCGAGGCTAAAAGTCGAACCCGCCGCCCTACTCCACCAACCCTGCGTCTACCACAGCAGGGAGGGAAACCCCGCCACCCACACTACCGCCGACTGCCACTCCCTCAAGGAGATCAAAAAGGCAAGACGAGCACGGGACGACCCCAACAACAACCCGCCAGGGGATAACGGAAACATTGGCGGCTTCCGCAACGCTGTCGGATCGCTCCATACCTTCACCTGGCTCGGCACCAAGTGCGAGAGGAAGGTGCTCACCCGTGTAGTCGCCGTCAATGCTGTGACACAGGTCGATATCCCCCGCTTCCTCAACTGGTCCGAGCAGAGCATCACCTGGAGCAGCCAGGACCATGCACCGAAGATCAAGTACCCAAGGCGAGTCGCCCTGGTGGTCAGGCTCAAAGTGGCCTATTGGGAATATGCCCTAGAGGCAATCATGTATGATGATTTTCCTGTGTATTCATAAGGTTATGGTCCATGTATGAACTACTGATATGTATCATCGAATATGTGATTTGATTGTGGAACTACATATTCATGTTGTTGGTACTAATTGTCCTTAGTCATTGAGCTTGTGCCGGACACACAACTTACACCAGTGTGGAAGTCGGCAGATGACTAGGTTCCACTTGTTATGGGCATGGAGATGCTATTCCGACTTACAAGGATTCGGCTAAAGAGTTTAGCGAGTCGGACTGACCCATATTGAGATGCAACGAACAAGTCGTCATTTGCATGTCTCAATCAATGTAATCCTTAGACCTGAGGTTATTGTACAATCCGAGTTGAGGATCTCCAACTTAGGTTCTATCAAACGTTGTTCCGTCACTTGGCAGTTATAAAGGCGGAGTTCGGGTCGACTGAGAATCAAGCTACGTGATGTGAATAACCAACACGGGATTTTACCCCTCCATCCGGAGAGATATTCTCTGGGCCCTCTCGGAAGATATGATTTGGAAAGCATGGCCATGCGCGTCTCAGATTAAGTGTTAACCGAGGCAACCGACTAAGAGTTAGTCAGATGAATCACTTATCTCGGATCGAGAAAGAGAGTCGGACTATTTAAGGGATGACGATCATTCGCCTATAGTCCGACAAGGTATATCGTGAGGCAAAAGGGACTCAGACGAAAGTCGCATTGGAAGGTATGTCGTCATGACTTATTGGTACTTGGGAGTTGACACGTTCTGCTAGGAGCCGCTACCAACTGATCGATCACGAGTGAGACTCGGAATCGTGTCCGGGTTACCATGAGCCTGTCGGGTCACACACTTAAGAGTGGCAGCAAGTTTGGGTTAGACCCAAACACGAAACCTATTTGGGTTGGACCCAAATAGAGACATGGACTTAGTCAGCAAGTGAGACTTGTAGTGGCTAATATAAGCCTTTTTAGTGAATGGGCCACAAGTGAGTGGAGCCCACTTTCACTCCCTATATAAGCTGGGGCACAGGTGCTTAGAGCACAAGGTTAGGTCACTCCATGTGTTGGAAACCCTAGCCCCAGTCCGTCCTTTTGCCGCCGTACCGGACCTAGCAGTCCGTCGCCGGCGCTCCTCCTCGTACGTGTGGATACCGGCGAAGGTGCTATACGTTCAGCACTTCAACGATCGTGAAGAAAGAACGGATCGTGGATCGTGGAACCAGAACGGATCGTGAGGACTGCACTGCATCAAGTGACGTGCTTCATCAATTCCGCAACTGCGCGTCTAGTGGTAATCCTCGTGGCCTTCTACCTGAGCTGGATCTTGGGATCACCGCGTAGGGAAAAAGTTTTGTTTATCTCTATGTGGCCCAACATGGCCGACTATTGGCTGCCCAAGACACTATGGACGGCGGGAGCTCCATCAACATCATGTACCTGGCCACGTTCAAAAGGATCCAGCTCCCGGAATCAGCAATCAAGCCGACCCTGACAACCTTCCACGACATCGTCCCTAGTTGGAAGGCGTACCCGATCGGAAATGTGACCCTGCCGGTAACCTTCAGCACGCCAGCAAACTACAGCACCGAGCGGATCGAGTTCGATCTGGTGAACTTCCGCAGCCCCTACCACTACGTCCTGGGACGCCAAACGTTCGCCAAATTCATGGCGGCCCCCTACTACTCATTGTTCGATAGTATTTTTATCACATGGCACTATATAATATAATACCAGTGGATACTCGTAGAAATTATCGTGATAAGAATTTTCTTGAGTATAGTAAATAATTATTGATCAAAAGCAGTTAAAAGAATCGCCATGACATGTTGTTTTGTCAGAATGATTTTGTACACACATGGACTCGTTGGTATTTTATTTATCTATAAGGCGACAAGGAAATTAGATACAGGTACTCATATTAGCTAGCTAGCTTGGAACATGCATACACTTGATCTTTTGTGCATACGTGCATGAATTGTGTGGATACGTGCGTGGTCAAGATGCTCAAGTCAATGAAAACGGTCGAGTGCCTCACCTAGCGGAGCAGCTAGCTCGGGATAAGATCAAGAATACTGTCACGAACGTGACGGCGGCGCTGATGTACTTATCTCTTTATCTCTATGCATCGCTCGTGGTGGGTCGCTAGTATAAAAGACCACCCGGTGTGATCACTGGAAAGAGGTTAGACGCACGCACTCGCCTCACACACACTCGCACTTCCATTTCGTCGCCGCCATATACACATATTCATTCTTCTTCACACCACAATCTACGCGCACCTATAGATCTATTCCAACGCCATCTCTCATCACCCATACAATATCCTCCTTTCAATCCTCACTCGCTGATTGTCTTCGTGCTGTGGATCAATGGCACTACATGGTGAGTAAATTGCATGAAGGTAGCATGCGCATATTTTCTTTCTTGTTTTCTGCATTTCTTGTTGCAGGTTTGTGCTTCATCGGTTCTACGCGATTTATTCGCCGCCGACGTGGCTCTTGATCTAAAAAGTCTTCTCTCGGCTTTGCGCGATTTATTCGCCGCTGACGTGGCTCTTGATCTAAAAAATCTTCTCTCGGCTCTACGCGATTTATTCGCCACCGATGTGCCTCTTGATCTAAAAAAAGGTGTCTATCGGCTCTACGCGATTTACTCGCCGCCGATGTGGTTCTTGATCTAAAAAGTCTTCTCACGGATCTACGCGATTTATTCGCCGCCGATATGGCTCTCGATCTATAGAATTGTATCATCTCAGCTCTACGCGATTTATCTCGCCGCCGACGAGGTTCATGGTGCAATCAATAAAATTGTGGGCGTCTCGGCTTCACACGATTTAGCTCGCCGCCGATTATGTCTATGTCCGATCCATAGAAACTGTCGTCTTGGCTTCGCACGATTTATCTCACCGCCGATTATGTTCATGACTGGATTTGCAAAAATAGTTATACCTTAGCTCTACGTGATTTAGATCACCGCCGAGGCATTCCTAAAGTAACATGTTTGGTAACGTGATGATCTTCAAAATATAAGTGTGTCATTATCCACTCATCAGGTTCAAATGTACATCAGGCTCACACGTACATGCATGGGAATGATCTGTATAGTGTTTCTGTCAAAGCATCAATACGACAACGTTCAAATTAAAGCATGGCCGTCTATATCGGAGTAAGCAAGGCCACATCCTAGCGATTTATGGATTCATAATTCACTTCAGCGAGTTCATGCCAATTTACCCTTACCTGCGACCGACGAGGCCGGAATCTACATATATGTCTTGACCGACGAGGCAGGACACACACTGTTCGTGACCGACGAGGCCGAACACCTATTCTGAGACTATCTGAACTCCATGTCTGGCTGGATAGAATGTCCGTACTTTGTTGATGTGGTTGTAAACTACATTAATCAATATTTTCATGGCATACGCCTTGGAGAATATGAGTTATGAGTTGATAATGATGATGATCGCATGATGCAGCATAATCGAAGGTCTTCCATGGGCATAAACCCATGGATGTAATTAACTAGAAGTGCTCTCGAGGCTCTAGGAGTCAAGAACTACACAATCGCTTCTTTTGTTTGTCAGATGTCACACAAGGAAGATGTACAATGAGACTTGTATGCTCTTATGAATATCAATAAAGACTACAAGTTTCCCCTGTATGATCTTTGTGTTTATTTAATTTGTATATAATCGTATACTGGCACGCCCGCATTTCATATTACCAGTGCTAAGAAATTTGATTATTTTCTCGCGTAAAACAAATGGCACGCCCGGTGGGACATTGCTCTCCTCCCATCTTTGCTGCTCATCATCGGTCATCAGAATCTACTCATGTTTCGTCTCCTTGGCACTCGTTCTATAGAAAAAGTTTGTCCAACATTTTTTGGTGGGGTGAAGTTCTAACCAAATGTACATCTCGTGCAGGCGAGGGCTTCACCAATGTTGGCTCAAGGGACGACAATAAGCGATCAAAGTCTTTCGTCTTCCAGTTTGGTTCACTGCCGATAGTTGTGACTTCAGGAATCGGCTCCACCATGCATGTATGTCAGGCGGAGCACTCCTATGAGAGCAACATCACCAAAAAGGTCTACAAGTATGCAATTACAAGAGCTAGGGAAGAGTATCATGCACTAACAGGGGATGCTAGAAGACTCCTGAAGCACAATGGAGTCATTAACGGTGCTTCCGAAAAACAGTGGCACCCATCTGTTTTAAGGATCTCAGCGGCTCCTAAGAAGATGATTTCGTCGGGATTTGGTGAAGTTGAGCTCCTTCAAGGACTAGAAGCTATTAGGCATCACCTAGACTTTGATATTGCGCGTGCACGTGCTTTAAGTAACAAGAATGCTCATCGCAACTATAGGAGGAAGAGACAGCAAGTAAAAAGGTTGCAGGCACAACTAAGTGCTCGCATTGCCCAATCTACTGCATCACATGATGATATAGATGTGAGTCCAGATCATGAATACCAAAAGGATAATTTTAAAAATGAGTCTTTTGTTCTTTCACCTGAACAATGGGCTTGACAAAAGCAACCGGCTTGTGAGCTCGTTAGAGAGGCTATCATGGATGAATTTTGGAGGCAAACCATTAGAGAACGACGGAAGTTGAGGTTATTTTGTCCGAGAAACCCTAATGGTCGAGACCAGCATGCGCATGTGCCATGTTTCCAGGTTTGGGGAAGACACAATTTTACTTTATGAAACAGCAACCGGTATGAAGTTCTAGCCAATGAGGTTCTAGCTCCAAGAGAAGATGAGCTTCGACACCAGTTGGAGCAAATGCAACATCAGATTAGAGGGATGCGGAGGCAACTTCACGATCAAGGCTAAGAACGTGGGTCAAGGTTTAATGATCGACACCCTCGACGTACGAGTCATGACTTGTCACCGAGACATGGGTCGTCATCCACATCTTCTCGTTATCACAGAAGCACTCTTGCTCCATCACATGGAGCTCATCAAGGTCACCGCTGCCCACCACCCGAGACAAGGAGATACAAGCCACAATGGCAAGTGAAAGCCCCGTCTAGAAACTTCGAGCCACGAAATCACGAGTCACAGTGGCCGACTTCATCAAGTCAGCATGATGTTGAGGCAACCACGTGGTGGGAACATCGAATGATGTCACGGGCAGCACCCTTCACCAATTTGGCCCCAAGAGTTTCGTATGCATCAACAATTAATCAATGCAAGCGTGAGAGGCGTAGGAGATCCCGCGAAGCGATGTATCATGAGCTACAAGATTTGGTTTTGAAACACGTTCATGTACGTGTCCGGGCTGATGGCCGGATATACAGAGACAATGAACGAGTAACACTCCAGATCTCCCCAAATTTAGGAAGGAATGAAAGATATAATTTCTTGATAGAGAATTTGGCTCCTAGACCACGAAGAGTTGAGCAGACAGATATCATTATGCCGAGAGGAAGAGGCAATTATAGAGAGAACCAACAAGAATCACGCTCTACCAGGTCTGACAATGACGAGGACAGAGCAAGGCGAAACAACAGAACCGTGCAAGGGACAAATACTGCAACATGTGGCATGACGACAGTAAGGTCAGTGTAGAATTCCGACACTGAGTGGGAACCGCCAGTCGCTCTTCACGAATTTTCCTACTCCTCGGATGAGGAAATCCTACCAAATCCTACTCCTTTATTCATGAGAAACTCGAGGCATCTAAAAGAGCACTCAAAAGGGCATCCTCTAACAAATGAAAGGAAAGAGGCAATAGCGTCAGCATCATGTCTCCCGCTAACATCAACTGGCGACCAAACTCCTGACAAGAAAATATTATTAAGCACCAGTGAGTATAGTAGACCTTATGCAAGCATCAGTTCTCGACTTCCCACTGACCAATGTCAAGTCAAGCAAATTGCAAGACGAAGCGGAGTTGTTACACGGTTGAGAAAAGTAGCTCAAGGAACCACAATATTTTCTAGTTCTAGCGACGAACAAACAAGTGATGAGGAATCTGCCGAAAATCCCTCTTCATCATCGCAGAAAATAGTAGGTT
This sequence comes from Avena eriantha, assembly GCA_910589775.1. NCBI lineage: Eukaryota > Viridiplantae > Streptophyta > Magnoliopsida > Poales > Poaceae > Avena > Avena eriantha. The sequence goes on from OU342743.1 coordinate 363,455,449, forward strand.
CTCCTAACATTACAGAATTTTCAGCCTCGGGATCTTCGGATAATGAAGACGTTTTTGGTGCAATGAACCTCGCGTCTGTCCAAGTTCATTCTAACCAGGAAAGTGCAGCAACTAATGCATGAGCTGGTGTGGAAAATCAAAGTGACTTACCACCAGCACCTTCGTCAACTCAGATTGGAGGTGGAGGAACTAAACACCCCCATAATCACGAAGGAACTTCAGATGCTCAACATATGGGCTTACAAGGGCCAGATTATGGCAGAAGGATAGATTCTATCGATGCAAAGATCGACCAACAATTTGGTATGATCGCAAACCTTGCCGCAAATGGAGCGCAACCTACTAATCCTCCTCCACCAACCATAGACCCACAAGTCACTAAACTAGAATCCATGGCGCAATTTCACCATACACCTCGTGCACATGTGGTTTTTGAGCAGCCTCAGTCTATGGGTGGGATACATCCTAATGCGCCAGTCGGGCCCACAAACTCCTCATCAGCCATGCCACCAGGAACACTAAGAGGTTATCATGATATAACCGAAGATTTCAACAGAAAAATGAAGCAAATAGCAGAAGAACATGGTCCTAGAGTTCTTGAGAGTGAGCTAGAGAAGCCATATGAGGCATGGCATGATAAAGTGGCCTTTCCAGCCGGATGGCATCCCCCTATGTTCAGACAGTTTGATGGAAATGGGGATGCAAGGGAGCATTTTGTGTATTTTGAGGCAGCCTGTGGAGACACGGCTAATACACCCTCCCTCTTACTTCGTCAATTTTCGTCAACCTTAACATGTCCGGCTTTTCATTGGTACAGTCGCCTTCCAGCAGGTTCAATGCGTAATTGGCAGACAATGAAAGATCTATTTAAATCCCACTTCATTAGCATGAGTAAAGATACATCCCTTCTCAAGCTATCACAAATAAAGCAAGGAAGAGATGAAAAAATTAATGACTACATTGTTCAGTTTCGTAATAGCTATGTGTGTTTGACTCGAGAGATGCATCCGGAAGATGCAGTTGACATGTGTGTCCACGGAATGCAACAACACTGGTCATTAGAAGTGTCTCGGCGTGAACCAAAAACGTTCAGTGCTCTGGGTAATGCTGTAGCTACAACTAAATTGGAGTTCGAAAAGGCTCCACACATCATGGAATTGTACAAGAATGCAGGCACCTCAGATTATTCAAAGAAGTTTCAGTCTACGGCGAAACCATTTAACAATGGCAACAAGCCTAAAGTACAACAAGTAGAAAGTAATACTACTAGATTATCTGGAATGGCTACGGCACCTCGTCAAAACATGCATGCCTTTGGACCAAGGAGTGATCAAGGGCAGAGAATTCATCCCAGCATTCATGAATTGTTAAGAAAGCAATACATATTTCGGAGGGAATTAGTGAAGACTTTTTTGATCAACTACTGCAACAAGGGCTTTAAACTTGAAAGAACCGCGTCGGCCTGATCAGACAGGGATGACAAAAAACCCTCTTTATTGCCCATACCATAGATACATGGGTCATGTGATCGAAGATTGTGTCGCCTTTAAAGAGTGGTTACAAAGAATAATTGATGAAAAGAAACTAAACATGGATCCAGAAGCAGTAAATCCTAACTTTCATCAAGCAAACATGGTTTCAACTCGAGAAACAAAGACATCAGAAAATAAGAGTGCAGAAGGTACATATTGGATGCCATTTTCTGAGGTTGAGTGTCAGTTCGAGGGACTTTGTCTTACCCCTGTGACATCTGATCGTGCTGCACAATCCTGGAATAAAGTGAGTCATAAACTCTATCTAGGAAATGGGCATCATAGCGCACCACGTACTCCCCATGTACCACTCGCTAGATCTCCATATAACATGAGGAGGCCTGATCTGAGTCATCGGCGTATGCCACCAAGATTTATTCCCAAGTCAGAAGGTAATGAATCCTTCCCTCGAGCAAGGCCAACACATCACACCTTAGCCCATTTCTTTCCACAAAACTGGGATTCGTCATCTCAGACTATTCAAAAGGGGTTGACAGATACATCAGAATCAAGCACACCAAATGTTTCATGTAGCATGGTCGGTTTAAATGAGGACACATATGATTCTGAAGGCGAAGTAATCCTCACACAGCAAGAACATGAAATACTGCAAAGTGATGGGGAACCAAGTAAAGAGGGATTAGAAGTAAACATGAACTTGCGTGGGGGAAGAGAACTGCCAGAACCCATAAAAACCAAGAAATACATGATAGAGAAAGAGAAGTCGACAGTTAATAAAGAGGCGACTATCTCCAAAGGTCAGCAAGAAAAGACAAGAGGAGAACATGAAAAGGATCATGACGTGGAGTACAATGTCATTGCCCACTTGAAGCACATCCCAGCTCTTCTAAGCGTCTATGATGCATTGGTGCTACTACCAGAGTTAAGAGAGGCTCTAATCAAAGCCCTGCAAAAACCAGAGAGTTACCAGGCAGCAATGGCAAAACATAGACTATTTGACAATATTATTTATGCTCATCAAATAACATTTTCTGACGAGGACCAGCTGCTCGAACATAGTGATCACAACCGTCCTCTTTACATTGAGGGAAACGTTGGATCTACACATCTGCGTAGAATATTGATCGATCCCGGCTCTGCTGTGAACATTTTGCCTGTACGTAGCTTGACTCGAGCGGGATATCTGATGGAAGATTTAAGTGCAACTGAGGTAGTAATTTGTGGATATGATAACCATGCCAAGCCAGCCTTAGGTGTCATTACACTAAAACTACAGATGTCAGCATACAGTTTCAAAGTCAAGTTCTTTGTTATAGAGGCCAATGCTTCCTATTCTGCACTGTTGGGGCGACCATGGATACATAAATATCGTGTAGTCCCCTCAACCTTGCACCAATGCCTAAAGTTCATGGATAAAAATGGGGAACAACAATGTATCTCCGGCAATACTTCTCCCTATACAATCCAAGAAGTGCACCATGCAGATGCTAAATATTATTTTCCAAGTATAGAGCCAGGGAAGCATCAGGGGCGAACCACACCTAACGCCGATGTTCTAGTAAAGGCGAATGCCACCATTGTTACCCCATCCGCTACAGAGATGAAATTCCTAATTACGCCTTGCTCATCCCATTCAAGAACTTTGATGGAAAAGCCAGGAGATGATGTAAAATTGGGAGCAGAAGGCGCCATGACTAATGTTGTTGGGAACGGTTTATCTATAGCAGCACCAATTTTGTTAAAAGTTGGTAATCCTTAGGGAAATTCCTCGTCCGTTAACAAAGGGACCATGGGAGGATGTACTTTGTCTGCCGCAGCTCCCATTCTCTTAAGGGCGCAAGATTCCACTAAAGCTCTTGCAACAAGGACCGAAACAGAATTTCTAAGTAAGATACCACGAATTTCAGGCACAAGCCTACTTATGTAGCCACCCTCCCTGTACATTTCTGTCACCACGCCACTAATGTCATGACAGTCCAAAGAGCAAATAAACGCACCTTACCTACTTTGTTTTATAAGGTTCCAGAAAAGAAACCGTGCGACGATAGGTATGAGGTACCGAAGGGTGGTTTTGACACAGAAGAAACACTCATGACTATGAAAGCTAAAGAAAGAATGATTCCCTTATTAAGGAAGGCGGGATTATCTCTGCAGCAGAATAGTAGGTTACCACCACCACCAGTCATCTGTGAAGAGTGGTGGGAACAAGCAAAGAGATTAATTAACAAAGGAAATAATTTCCAACCAAAGTATGGTTTGGGTTATCATGAGCCTAATTCTTCGGATGATGAAGATGAACCACCAACAATAATCTGGGCCACTAGTTGCATGACATCTGTGTTTGGAAATGGAGATTGCTATGAACTAGAGGAAGCTTCTTATGATGAGGAGGGGCTAGTAGAAATTTATCCGTCTCTTCATCAACCACGCTCCTTTAAGGCTGCGGCAAATGCGTGTCAAGGGTTAAGAAATAAGCAATATCTCCTCTCTAAGATGCATGAGGTAATGTCAGTGGCTCATGGAGAAGTTCTTGATGCCGCTCCCGCTCCACCGCAGTTAGAGGACGACATTCAACTTACTATTGATGAGTTAACCCAGGTCAATTTAGGGACCGAGGATGACCCTCGTCCTACATATGTTAGTGCAACACTCACCGATGAAGAACGAGAAGAATATAGGTTGTTCCTGATGGAATATCGAGACTGTTTTGCCTGGTCCTACAAAGAAATGCCTGGTCTTGACCCGCAAGTCGCTACACACAAACTTGCAATTGATCCATAGTTCCGGCCAGTAAAACAACTGCCAAGGCGATTTCGCCCTGAACTACAAGACCAAATAATTGCAGAAGTGGATAAGCTGATTGCCGCAGACTTCATAAAGAAGTTCTATATGCACGTTGGTTGGCAAGTATTGTACCAGTCATGAAGAAGAACGAACAAGTACGTGTATGCGTGGATTTTCGTGATCTCAATCGCGCCTGCCCCAAGGATGACTTTCCCATACCTGTGACCGAGATGGTAATTGACGCCACTACCGGATATGGTGCCCTCTCATTCATGGATGGATTTTCTGGGTACAACCAAATTAAAATGGATGAGCGTGACGCCATTAACACGGCTTTTAGAACACCTAGGGGCAACTTCCATTATACAGTGATGCCTTTTGGACTAAAAAATGCTGGTTCTACCTACCAAAGGGATATGACACGTGTGCTTGATGGTCTCATCCACAAGTCCGTTGATTGTTATGTCGATGACATAGTGGTAAAAAGTAGAGAGTGAGGAGGCCATCCGAAAGATCTTCGTGTGGTTTTCGAGAGGTTGAGAAAACACCAATTGAAGATGAATCCTCTCAAATGTGCTTTTGCTGTCCAATCAGGTGTGTTCCTTGGTTTTGTCGTTCACCATCGTGGTATAGAGATTCAACCGAAGAGCATTAAGGCAATTATTCAAATGCCACCTCCTCAAAATTTAAAAGAGCTGAAATCTTTCAGGGGAAGTTGGCATACATCCGACGATTCCTATCAAACCTTTCTGGGCGCATACAACCTTTCTCCAAACTCATGAAGAATGGGGCACCATTCGTCTGGGACGAGCAATGCCAAAATGCCTTTGATAGCATCAAACGGTACCTGTTGAACCCCCCTACTCTTGCAGCACCTGTTAAAGGGAGACCACTCATCCTTTATATTTCAGCCCAAGAATCTTCCTTAGGAGCCCTCCTAGCACAACACAATGATGAAGGGAAGGAGGTAGCGTGCTATTATCTCAGTCGTACCATGGTGGGCGCAGAAAAGAATTATACAGGTATCGAGAAACTATGCCTTGCACTGATTTTCTCCTTGAAGAAATTAAGGCATTATATGCTATCCCATGAACTTCAACTCATTGCAAGAGTTGACCGTGTGAAGTATGTTCTCAGTCAACCAGCGCTTCTAGGAAGACTTGGAAAATGGTCTGTTTTAATGATGGAGTTCGACATCACTTATGTGCCACAAAAGGCTGTCAAGGGGCAAGCATTGGCTGATTTTCTCGCAGCACATCCTGTGCCTGATAATTCACCTTTGGTGACTGATCTTCCTGATGAGGAAGTATTTAACGTTAACACCAATATATGGGAGTTATATTTTGATGGTGCCTCCCGGATAGAAAAGGATCTTGATGGGATACCTAGGAGGAGAGCTGGAGCAGGGTTAGTCTTCAAAAATCCCATGGGTGGAACATTTTATCATTCCTTTTCTCTATTGAAAGAGGAATGCTCAAGTAACGAGGCTGAGTATGAATCTCTGATATTTGCTTTGCTTTTAGCACTCTCCACAAATATTCGTACACTTCATGTATATGTTGATTCACAATTGATCGTTAGGCAGGTCAATTGTATCTATGAGGTGCGCAAGCCAGAATTAGTCCCTTACTATCAAGCGGCTCAGAGATTAATGAAAAAGTTCGAAATCATTCTGTTGAATCACATCCCTCGAGGAGAAAATGCATCAGCTGATGCCTTGGCAAAACTGGCTGCCGCGCTTGTCTTTCCGGACAACAAGTCAATGCAAGTCAGAGTAGAGGAAAGATGGCTCCTTCTGGCTGTGCTTGAACTGGTCCAAGAGGAACATGAAGTAAATTCAATCACAGTTTCTCACATTGAAGAAGGGGATTGGCGTAAGCCTTTTTTAGATTATTTCAATCATGGAAGCCTCCCAGACGATTCTGTGGCAAGACAACAACTACTACGTCGAGCTCCCTCCTATTTATTAAAAGCAGATGTTTTGTATAAACGATCTTTTGAGGGAGTCCTCCTTCGTTGCATTTCACAAGGTGAAGCTGACATGGTACTTAAGGAAGTACATTCCGGGGTATGTGGTGGACATCAAAGTGGAGCTAAAATGTACCATAGTGTCAGGCTAGCTGGCTACTTCTAGCCAGGCATCATGAAAGATTGTTTGGATGTCGCTAAAGCATGCCATATGTGCCAAATCCATGGAGACTTCAAGCATCGGCCACCGGTGCCGCTACATCCTACTGGACCTTCTTGGCCATTTGATGCATGGGGCATTGATGTGATGGGGCCTTTTGATCCGCCATCCGCGGGAGGCCATCGATTTATCCTAGCGGCTACAGATTACTTTTCAAGGTGGGCTGAAGCAATCGCTTTACCTGAAGTGAAGATTAATAATGTTATCAAGTTCCTTGAGCGAAATATTATTTATCGCTTTGGTGTTCCTCACCGCATCACCTCTGATAATGGCAAAGTCTTCAAATCACACAAGATGTATAGATTTGCTGAAAAGTATAAAATACAATGGAACTTTACCACAGGGTACTATGCACAGGCGAACGGACTGATAGAAGCATTCAACAAGACCCTCGGGAAGATACTGAAGAAGACAGTGGATAAGCATAAAAGAGACTGGCATGATCGCCTTTTTGAAGCTTTATGGGCATATCTCGTTATTGTCCGCACACCTACACAAAACACACCATATGCTCTTGTTTTTGGCAGTGAGGCTGTTCTACCGCTCGAGGTTGAAATACCCTCACTCCGAGTGGCGATACATGATGAACTCACAGATGACGAACAAGTCAAGTTACGATATCAAGAGTTAGACACCATTGAAGAAGAACGTCTACATGCTCTTCAAAACCTTGAGCTCTATCGTAAGAATATGGTGCGGGCTTATGATAAACTTGTTAAGCCAAGAGTATTCAGAAAGGGGGAGTTGGTGCTAGTTCTCCAGTGTCCCATTGTGCTACTGGGGAAAAGCAAAGGGAAACTTGAGCCCAAATGGGAGGGGCCATATATCATTGAACATGCCTATGACGGCGGTGCCTATCAACTTATTGATCAAGAAGGACAACACCCAATGCCCCCCATTAATGGCAAGTTCCTCAAGAAATATTTTGCCTAGAGGGCTAGTAAGTGGTGATCCAAATTCAAATGAACTTTGCCGAGATGGAACGGAGGTATGTCGCTAGAGGCTGGGGCAGTAATTGGGACGACTCTCTGGTAGGCAGAGCGGGGTGATATTGATCAATATGTACTAAGGTCTCCACTGCTGGATATACCTATTATAAGCTGTCGTGTGGGGTCGTTGTCTCATTGTAAATCCCCGGCGTTGTGTAAAGTCCCCCAATATAGTGAAGTTTTGCTGGCTAGCGCCCGTGGTTTTTTCCCTTTCGCTTTGGAGGGGTTTTCCACGTTAAAATCGTTGTGTTGTTCTGTGTTGTTTCAATCCACTTTTTGTTTTGCCATGTTAATATGTTTTTTTGCTTGCTGCCATACGGCATCCCTGGTCATGGATTGCAATGTTATTTTTTTTATTTCTTTCTTTTGAAAAAGGGGCCATAGCATGTCCCATATTAAAAAATTTAGGGCTCCCTTTACCAATGTCTGACTGTGGCACGTGAGTATAATTGCACGCATAATTGATCCCTTTGGAGAAGCTAGGCGAAGCAGTGATTTTTTTTAGTGTGTGACCCGAAGAAACACATTCTAAAGGAAGCCCGGAACATGAAGAGTAGCCTCAAACATGATTTCACATTCCTTATTGACTACAGAACTGTGGACATACAATCACTTAAGACCAATCATGGTCACACATCGCCCATAACAAGAGCAACATGGACATAGTTACCGGAAATGTACATTCCCCCAAAGTACAAAAAAGGACTCTTGCAACATTACTCATGGGTCATCTCATAGTCTGACAATTGAAGGCGGGCCCACATACAAAAAAAACACAATATCATTTTTTGGTTTTTGCAGTCCTATGTTGTGTTCCTGTTATGTTTATCTTGGTTCCTTTATACTCTTGTCTAGTTTGAAACCAAGTTTTATAACAGGTGTATTGAAAATTCTTTGGTTACCTTTTGCCATGACCCGTGAACACATCAGGAACACATAAAGATCAATGAAGCATGACTTTACAGTTCACATGGATCTGTAAAGCCCTTTTTGACTCCACTGGCTGGCACTGTGAGTACATAACAGTCGTAGTAGAGTTGATGAAATCTCTTGAGGGCGGCAAGTCCTTTCGCCTAGCCTCAATATTTTAGAAACAGTGACTTGGTGTGTGAATTCTCTGGTTGGCACCGAGCAATGATACGGTCGCAGAGAAATTCCATAGTGATGGCATGGTACTTCGTCAGAATTCGAAACATATATGTCACACAGTCATTGTATCAGTGATCCTTTTGGCTGGCACCATCATGGTCGCAATTGGATTTATCAATATTTCTTGACACATACACAACATGGACTTCCGTTGTGGCTTGGGTAATTCGGTTTTAACCTGACCTAAGATAACGTGATCAGTTTGCAGTAGTGAAAAATACTATGAGTCTCGACACCGCAACATGGCATGGATTTCCGCCATGATCTTTCTAAACACTGATTTTATCCATCGACAGTCAAGTAGCATATTTTCTTTACCAATACGAAGGAACGTATGCAATACATCACCAAAACAATAAAGGGTAATGAAATGAGATGATTTGCAAAGGCTAGGTTCTAAAGTTTGAGCAATGGTTGGACGCGCAGATACGGCCTATTAGAATACAAGTTAGCCACCCCTTCCCGGATGTTAAAAAAAATTTGATGGTGGCCGGGTGTACTGGTCAGGAGTATAGTTTACATGCACATAACACGGTTGTTTAGTACAACTAAGCTTGACCCCACAGGTCTAGAATTCTAAAAAAATGAGGATACAAAGATTTAGAGTATGGCAAGAACAAGTAGTGACAAAAAAAATCATACAACGAGGATACCTAAGATATCTTCCATTTATTGATAAATAATATCCTCGATTACAATTGTGAAGTTCAGTGATAATGAAGCAAGCTATGGCGACCTCGACTAAAAAAACGAAAGAGATGGAAAACTTGGCTATATGAGCTATGACAGACGTGTTGGTAAATAGCTACTCATCATTATCTTCAACACCTTCAATCACACATGATTCCACGAACTTGAGTTGCGCGCGCAGACCAATGGGACTTCAGAATCACCTAGGCTTCCGGCCTCTTCAATGGCTTTAGTGATACTCTCTAGACAAGAATTCCCTTGTGTCAATGTTTCTTCAAAACCAGAAAGAGCATCAGACGCACCACTGACTATTTCATCATACTGACTATGGAGTTGGCAGAGTTTATTTTCGTGTTCCTGCTCCAAGAAGAGTCTGGACCTGGCATTCCCTAGTGCATCAGTGAGTTCCTTGATCTTCGCAAGTTGTTCTTCTTTCCGTTGCTTCACTTCATGCTTGAGGGTATCCCAGACGCTGCCATAGTCCTTGAGAGAATTAAAGCATGCCATGATAGATCCATGAGACTTCTGACCAATACTGAGTTGCTCTTTCACGTGTTCCTCATCAGCTCTCAGACTAGAAATGCTAAAGGAAACTGCATGTTCCACTTTGCTATTCAAATTCTCCATCAATCACTCTAGCTCATCCATGAGTTCTTTTACCTCTTGAGGAATCTTGTCCTGCAACATATTCCTCCAGCTGATCAAGACCCTCCCAATTCGGATGCTCAAAGAAACTTTGTCTAAAATTGGCGAGGCAATCAGCTTGTGGAGGCGTTTAAGATCAGAATGAACGTATCCCATCATGCTTCTCAGAACAGGGTCAGCGGACTGGGGCACCACGATGCCACTACGTTCCTCAGATTTGCTGATATAGTTTTGATCAGAGTTACGCCTAAGAACGGTGAATTCATCACCAACATTGTTCAAATAACATTTTATAGTCTGATCTAGGCTGGACTTCAGTGCCGCAGCTTTGGATAATGCCACTTCCAACTCATGTCCCCCATCTGAAATTTTTTTATTTTTAAAAAGGAGTTACATGAGCTGTATGTTTATGGGGTACGATGATACAAATGCCAAGTTGGGTGTGTTCAATCACTAGGACAGTCCAAACATTGCTTCTTTACCGGGCTACCATTAGTATGACCCTCTCATTCCTCAGTCGTCGCATCAAGCTCTTGATCTTCAACAATGGGTACCAGTAAGTCTGTCCTTTCCTCGTCAGTTACATGCTGAGGAGAAGAACATTTTCCCTTGTTCCCTTGCAGAACATTGATGTCTCCTGGTAAAGATACTTTAGCCCCAGCAGAGATAGGAATAGGAGCTTCAATGGTTGGCGCATCCTCCTTGTTGTCGCGACCAGGTTTGTGAGAACTAGACAGCCTGAGGAATCGAGCGGCCAACTCTCTAGGGTTGCTTCTCTTTATGACGAAAACTTTGTCTGGCGATGGGGCGATAGTCATGGATTCTGCGATTCAAGAATTCATGGTTATGCTCTAAACGCTTTCCTCATAGACGGAGATAAAGACGCTTTGTTTTTCTTGGCTTTTGGAACACCTCAAGTTCCCTTGGATAAGAGAGTGGCTCCGATAGTAGACACACGTGGGTTTACATAAAAGTAATATGTTGTCATCGTGTGAGAAAAGAAAACAAAATTGTAAAGTGAACATCATTTACCTGAATTAGGGGCAGTTTCATTCCCTGTGCTACTGCTGGAAGCGGGTGTGGTCGCCTTTGCTGTGTTCTTACTTCCGAGCTTCAACGCGCATGCGGCTAAAGTCAAAAATATACGGTGTTAATTACGTGAGTTGCTTCAAAATTAAGTGGAAACTTCTGTTTACCTATGAGAGATGAGGCATTTATCTCGTCCTCTTGGGTGCATAGTGGTTCTTGCCCGAACAGAACACATCAGCTTTCATGAAAAAATCGAGTGCAGACATACACCACTTCATATATTCAGCCGAACACTTGGTTCTCCGAGAGAGAGGCTGCAAATGGAACTGATGACCTGTTGGAAAGTAGTAGGCCAAGTGTCTCCTCTGCAAATGTTCAGTCGTCTCCTCGCGAGTACCCTTTAAATAAGTAGGAAATTGCAGAAGAAATTGATCATTTGGTCCTTGCATGAAAAAGTCAGGGACGTCTTGATCACAGCCATGCATACGAGCGAAACGATGCGAACAATACACCAAGTTTTGATGAAATTGACACCTAGTGTGCGTGACAGCACCAACACTAGAGCTAATCAGCATGTCGATAGTGGTAATCCGGATGGTATTATGGCTTCCATCAACAGACTCACGTGCATCACTTAACAAAATTTCAGATTCCGACTTAGGGAAACAGATGTAAGATTTTCCCAGAAAGGACAGTGATAGTAGAGATTTATTGTCTGCCGCCAAGTTAATAAAAAGTCGATGGGCCTCGAACAGACTAACTTCAGTTGAGGTGACTCTCCAGGCATCTGTGACAAATGGTGGGAAGTGGGTGATTTTGGGATTCACGCCCGGCTGTGAAGGTATCATCTTCCAGTAAGAAGATTACCAACCCATGATAAAATGGGCCGGTATTGACAACGGGCACTCGCTAGCTGTTTCAGATCTGTCAATAATGTTCTGATTAACATTGTCAAGACTTTGGTACAAATGAGCCATACTTGCTGTACCAATTGCGAGACGAACACCTTGAGCGAGTCGTGCCGCAGCACAAAAAACCTCTGGCCGGATATAGGCCCCCATATCAACTGGAACGCAATATGTGCATAACCAGGCTGCAATTAAAGCTGCGCGGTATACCACTCGTCCATATTGTTGCTGATGAAATATTCTGTAATTGCTGAACCGAGCAGACCAACACTTTTGCAGCTCAAGAGTGCGGAAATCAAGTTGTGAGAGTAATGGATCTTCCAGGTCTGCATAAAAATGACTTGGCATCTGTGCTTTTGTTTTAACGGTGGCTCCAAGATCTTCACCTACAAAGGGGAAGTATGTCAGCATTATTCATGCTGTTGAAGTTAAGATATATGAAGAAGTACAAGTGAAGTAATAAGTTTACCTATGAAATGATCTATCCAACTTTGGAGCGTCACATGGGAATAGCTTCCTTTCTGCTGCAGCACCCATGCGTCCGTGTACGCTGTATGAAGGACCCTCACAATCCCTGAAACCTCGGACTCAAGCGGGATATGTTCCTCATAAAGGTGACCAGAAATAGGGATTCCCATGGCGTCATACATAGCTATGAGAGGATATCCCATCTCCCCTTGAGTGGTGACCAAAGTATGCCCCTCGGTATTCCAAAATGTAAGGAAGGCAGCAAGAAGTGATGCATTGATAGGGATCTGATATAGAGACGCTAGAACGCCACGGAAAATGTCAGCCTTCAACAACATTTCCTTGTCCTCCGCTGAGATGAGCATCATCCGAGCCCACAATAGGAGCTTATGAGGATATGGAATTGATGTTTGGAGTTTAAGAGAAGAGTCATTCCACCATAGCTTAGAAGGGCTACGGATGAACTCTTGGGCCAAGGTGTTAGTCATTGCTGACGGCGCCTCCTTCAGAACTGGCTCTAGAACAGTAAACGTTGTGCTCTTTTCAGAAAGGACAAGTTCTGCATCTTTCGAAAATCCTTCACATCGGAAGAATTTATTGGTCAAGTCCTTAGGAGGGGTGGGAACATTGCATTTGTTGAGAGGTCGAGCTGTAATCTTCATACCTTCAGTACGCTCGAGACCCAACATTCTTGCAGCTTCATTAATATATTTCTCGGCGTCATGGTCTCCCATATCTTTACCAACATCTGGAAGTTTCAGAATAGCATCACTATAGATCTCATTAGCCTCCTCCCACATGATGGCTTCGCCATCAGCACCGGCTCTATCATCAACATCAGTGTCACTAAAACTGTTGTTGCTCATATCCTTTTGAGAGGAAAAACTTCTTGAATGAGTGTCTGGTTTCTAAATATATATATATAGAAAATGTAAGATAACGCAAAACAAAGGATGGGATTTGAAAGGGAAGAATGTTTAATTGATATGCAGTATCGTCGCAGCATCAGACTCCACTTTGGTCTTATGAGTGTTCCCTCTAGTTGAAGATCCAGCTTTCGAGTTATTTTTCCCACGTTTATTACCCATGCCAGCACCAACACGGCTGGATCTGTGCGGATATTGGGTTGGATAATTTCTTATCCCGGGGTGAGAATTATCTTCGTGGAAAGAAGTTCTTGAGCCTTGATATTGTGGGCGTATGTAGCGTTGTGACCTGAATGGTCGAGCTACAGTATTATGGTAAGGCTGGCGGGTAGGGCCCTCTCTTTCACGAACATAACGGTAGTGATTATCGTAGTCCCATTCGTTGTGCCCCTCAAATTCTTGCCACCTGTCTTCCGGGTGCCTGCGCCAATGAGGCCTGTAATTGTTATGCATCAGCGAGAGCAAGAGATAGGTTCCTACCTGTAAATGGTGGAAAGGGTAACTTCACAATGTGTAAAAGAAGTGTGGGGCAGAATGATGTTGTTGTTAGCTGGATTTAATCAGTAGCAGCTTGTAGATGTGCTTCCTGTAAGCAATCCATTATCTTAACGAGGATAACTTGAGGACGGTATAGCTTCGGTTCATAGAAAAGGGAATCAGTACCAAGTTGTGATAATTAATGATCTGATCTCTTTGCTACTTCCATGATCACACGGTATCTTCAACTGAACTATTGTTGACTAGAGGAGCAGCTTAATATCAACCAGTAACTGTGACCTGTTAATCCTAATGAGGACTATCAACAGGTGGTGGTGGAAGAGATTGTCTTGTCAACAACAATGGTGCCTCCATGATTATTAAAGTGCAGCCTCAACCTAGCCTAGCGAAGAGTATCATACCAAGTGTGCAGATGACAGTTGAGTCGGTCACCTAGCCGCCTTCACTGCGATCAAAACATCAATCGTAGCAAGGATATTTTGTAGCAATTTCGTCTCGACCCAATATCAGTCTGATACCTTCAAGATCGGATCGTAGCTTCAAGTACCTGGACCAATATGACATGATGCCGACCCTGCTGAGATGAAAGACGAATGTAATGCTCCAATGATCAGCTCCAGCTTAGCCTAACGAGGGCTACTTGATGGAGCTTGGCCATGATTGATGATGTCGTGGCGGCAAGGCTGACATGGTCAGATCTGACTTCAGCTGTAGCTAACGAGGACTACTCCGCAACAAGTGTATAGCAATACTTCATGAAGTTTGATGAGGTTGCCGTTGACGGCACGTACTATTGCTCAAACCTGGCATAGATCGATCTACAACAGATGGCTCATTGATAGTCTCCTCGATGAGGTTTAGTGTAATCATTTATGCAGAGCCTGCTAACAAGGTAAAGAATAATTCAAAAGGAAGAAGAGAATAGGCGCACCTGAGAATCCCGATGGAGGACGTCAAGCTCCGTTACGTGGCGGCGTATGCAGATGAAACTTGGTGGAAGAGTTTATGGAACTTGACCTAGGGGTTGCGGCAGTATTTATGATGGTATACAGTTGAGAGTTTAATAAGGAATCAACTGGGTTGTTTATGGTTGAACCTCATATGTACTCTACAGTTAGGATAATTGGTTCTGGCAGTTCAGATCGAGTTATTTTAGCGAGAGGTGGATCAATCTGTTTCACCAAGTCAAGTGCAAATTGCTCCGCATTTGGACTTAACTTGGCGAGAGACATTTGTTTGACAGTATTTTTATCACATGGCACTATATAATATAATACCAGTGTATACTCGTAGAAATTATTGTGATACGAATTTTCTTGAGTATAGTAAATAATTATTGATCAAAAGCAGTTAAAAGAATCGCCGTGACATGTTGTTTTGTCAGAATGATTTTGTACACACATGGACTCGTTGGTATTTTATTTATCTATAAGGCGACAAGGAAATTATATACAAGTACTCATATCAGCTAGCTAGCTTGGAACATGCATACACTTGATCTTTTGTGCATACGTCCATCAATTGTGTGGATACGTGCGTGGTCAAGATGCTCAAGTCAATGAAAACGATCAAGTGCCTCACCTAGCGGGGCAGCTAGCTCGGGTTAAGATCAAGAATACTGTTAACGAACGTGATGGCGGCGCTGATGTACTTATCTCTTTATCTCTATGCATGGCTCGTGGTGGGTCGCTAGTATAAAAGACCACCCGGTGTGATCACTGGGAAGAGGTTAGACGCACGCACTCGCCCCACACACACTCGCACTTCCATTTCGTCGCCGCCATATACACATATTCATTCTTCTTCACACCACAATCTACGCGCACCTACGGATCCATTCCAACGCCATCTCTCATCACCCATACAATATCCTCCTTTTAATCCTCACTCGCTGATTGTCTTCGTGCTGTAGATCAATGGCACTACATGGTGAGTAAATTGCATGAAGGTAGCATGCACATATTTTCTTTCTTGTTTTCTGCATTTCTTATTGCAGGTTTGTGCTTCATCAGTTCTACGCGATTTATTCGCCGCCGACATGGCTCTTGATCTAAAAAGTCTTCTCTCGGCTTTGCGCGATTTATTCGCTGCTGACGTGGCTCTTGATCTAAAAAATCTTCTCTCGGCTCTACGCGATTTATTCGCCACCGATGTGCCTCTTGATCTAAAAAAAGGTGTCTCTCGGCTCTACGTGATTTACTCACCGCCGATGTGGTTCTTGATCTAAAAAGTCTTCTCACGGCTCTACGCGATTTATTCGTCGCCGATATGGCTCTCGATCTATAGAATTGTATCATCTCAGCTCTACGCGATTTATCTCGCCGCCGATGAGGTTCATGGTGCAATCAATAAAATTGGGGGCGTCTCGGCTTCACACGATTTAGCTCGCCGCCGATTATGTCTATGTCCGATCCATAGAAACTGTCGTCTTGGCTTCACACGATTTATCTCACCGCCGATTATGTTCATGACTGGATTTGCAAAAATAGTTATACCTCAGCTCTACGTGATTTAGATCACCGCCGAGGCATTCCTAAAGTAACATGTTTGGTAACGTGATGATCTTCAAAATATAAGTGTGTCATTATCCACTCATCAGGTTCAAATGTACATCAGGCTCACACGTACATGCATGGGAATGATCTATATAGTGTTTCTGTCAAAGCATCAATACGATAACGTTCAAATTAAAGCATGGCCGTCTACATCGGAGTAAGCAAGGCCACTTCCTAGCGATTTATGGATTCATAATTCACTTCAGCGAGTTCATGCCAATTTACCATTACCCGCGACCGACGAGGCCGGAATCTACATATATGTCTTGACCGACGAGGCAGGACACACACTGTTCGTGACCGACGAGGCCGAACACCTATTCTGAGACTTTCTGAACTCCATGTCTGGCTGGATAGAATGTCCGTACTTGGTTGATGTGGCTGTAAACTACATTAATCAATATTTGCATGGCATACGCCTTGGAGAATATGAGTTATGAGTTGATAATGATGATGATCGCATGATGCAGCATAATCGGAGGTCTTCCATGGGCATAAACCCATGGATGTAATTAACTAGAAGTGCTCTCGAGGCTCTAGGAGTCAAGAACTACACAATCGCTTCTTTTGTTTGTCAGATGTCACACAAGGAAGATGTACAATGAGACTTGTATGCTCTTACGAATATCAATAAAGACTACAAGTTTCCCCTGCATGATCTTTGTGTTTATTTAATTTGTATACAATCGTATACTGGCACGCCCGCATTTCATATTACCAGTGCTAAGAAATTTGATTATTTTCTCGCGTAAAACACTCATACAACATGATGAAGCTTCTAGGGCCAAGCGGCATCATCACCGACCACGGTGACCCTGATACGGTCGTGGAATGCGAGGACAAAGGCGCCGAATTCGCCGACGCCGTCATTGCCGTGGAGACTTACCACGCGGAGGAGCTCGCGAAATATGCGAGCAATATCAACAAGGACGACCCGACCATCCTGAAGAAGCCAACCGCCGCCACTCCACATTCGAGACAACCACGCACACCCGCACCGTCGAGCTCGTCCCGGGCGATTCTAGCCAGATGGTCACCACTAGGGCGCACATGACCCCTGCATAGGAAAGCGTGCTCATCGGGTTCCTCCATGAGAATCGCAACATCTTCACATGGTAACCATCTGGCATGCTAGGTGTACCGAGGGAACTCGCTGAGCACAAACTCAACACCGACCCCAAAGTGCGACCAGTAAAGCAGTCGCTGCGGCCCTTCAATGAAGAGCGCCGCCGAGCAATCGCTGAAGAAGTACAATGCTTGCTGGCCGCCGGCTTCATTTGGCCAATCAAATACTCCAAGTGGCTAGCAAACCCAGTCATGGTCCTGAAAAAGAACAACACATGGATAATATGTATCGATTACACCAACCTCAACAGCGCCTGCTCGAATGAGGAGTTCGTCCTACCGCGGATCGAACAAATCATCGACCCTATGTACAGCGCGTGGACACAGGTGACCATATCTCTAAGCAAAGAAATATACTACTCCCGCATTGTGTAAAAAGCACACCATAATGAGGCTGAGATAGTAAATGTATGACATATCATCACTATATAAAATTATAATTGGTAAAGCACAAAAAATTATAAATTTGATCAATATCTATAACGTATGGGTGTATATTTGGTCCTTGTACTTTGTATCATCATGTGTAGAAGTCAAATATTATTACCTACCTAACATTTGAAATTTTGGTAACATGGTCTAGAGAAACGAGGGAGAAGATTCTAGTATGATTGAGAAGTGTGTTTTGAGAGGTTTATGCATAGTGCATTCATTATGTTCAAGACTATCAATAGAATCTTCTAGATGCTAGAATGGAAAAGAAGATCCAACAGCTAGAAATGCTGGGATTCACGTGTCTTGATCCAACGGTCAACATTTCAAAGTTATCCGTATACTATATAGTGGTTTGTAATGAAGACTATCAATAGAATCTCCAAAATGCTAGAATGGAAAAGAAGATCCAGCGACTGGAAATGTTGGGATTCACGAGTCTTGATCCAACGGTCAATATTTAAAGTTGTTTGTACACTATATAGTGGCAAGATCATGTAAAAGTCAGCGATTATTACCTACTAGTAAGTTGCACGTGAGACTCCGATAGTAGCCGTATGACATATCATCACTATATACAATTATAATTGGTAAAGCACAAAAATTATAAATTTGATCAACATCTATAAAGTATGGGTGTACGTTTGGTCCTTGTACTTTGTATCATCATGTAGAAGTCAAAGATTATTAGCTACCTAACAAATGAAAATTTTGATCACATGGATGGTCTAGAGAAACAAGGGACAAGCTTCTAGTATGATGGAAAAGTGTGTTTTGAAGTTTGTGCATAGTATTTATTATGCCGAAGACTATCAATAGAATCTTCTAGATGCTAGAATGGAAAAGAAGTTACAACGGCTAGAAATGTAGGGATTCGCGAGTCTTGATCCAGCCGTCAACATTCAAAGTTATTCGTACACTGTATAGTGGTAAGATAAGATAAGATAAGATACTAGTAAGTTGCACGTGCCCTGCACATGAGGCTCAGATAATAGACGTCTTGCATATAATCACTATATAAAATTATAATAGGTAAAGTGGAAAAAATATAAATTTGATCAACATCTATAAAGTATGGGTGTATATTTGGTTCTTCTAATTTGTATCATCATGTGTAGAAGTCAAAGATTATTAGCTACCTAACACTTGAAATTTTTGGTAACATGGTCTGGAGAAACGAGGGAGAAGATTCTAGTATGATAGAGATGTGTGTTTTGAGAGGCTTATGCATAGTGCATTCATTGTGTTCAACACTATCAATAGAATCATCTAGATGCTAGCATGGAAAAGAAGATCCAATGGCTAGAAATGTTCGGATTCATGAGACTCGATCCAACGGTCCAAATTCAAAGTTATTCGTACACTATATAGTGGTAAGATAAGATGTATAAAAACATGGCTTGTGGCATTCAGATCCATACTCTTCAGACTGTCTTTACAGAAAGGAACAATCTCGTCGTCACTCGGAAAATTAAGAATGATATTTCCTGATATTTGGAAACTCACATCGACGATATTGTTTACTACAAGAAGATGCACCCGTCTACCTCCGAAAAGACAATTAACTCAAAAGCAATCTCTCGCACTTATTGTAGCTCAAGTTTGATATGATTTCGTTAAATTGTCAAGATGCAAAATCTTAGCAAGAAGTTGAACTTGTTGTAAAAACTATCGGTGGTGGTTTGTGATATATTAAATCAGCCCCCAATGGTTACCTCCAAAAAACGTAAAACTTTCAATGCAACCTACAATTTACTTGTAGTTCAAAATTGAACTAATTTCAATAAATCAACATAAAATCAATTTCAAGTGGGCAAAGTTAGCTAGAGGCATAAGTTTCAAAACTCATAAAAACGAGAATCATAAGTACAACATGAGGGTCCACTATATATGTCTGAAATCTTGGCTTGTGGCATTCAGGTCCATATCCTTCAAACTTTGTTTACGAAAACGAACAATAATCTCATCATCACTCGGAAAATTGAGAAAGTTCTTTCCTGATACTTGGAAACTCACACCAGCAGTACTGATTACTACAACAACATGCATCCATCTACCTCCAAAGAGACATTTAATTAAAGAAAAATATATCGCGCTTACTTGTAGCTCATGCTTGAGCTAATTTTTTGTTAAATTCTCAAGATGCAAAATCTTAAGTAGAAAGGAGTTACAAACCTATTGTCAAAACTCTTAGTCGTTTTCTGATATATTAACTGAGCCCCCAATGGGTACACCTCCAAAATTTCTTTGTAATTCTTCAGAAGCAGCCTATAATAATTTAGTTGTTGTAGTTCAAGTTTGACCAAATTATAATAAATATAGGAATGAAGTCATTCAAGTGGGGCAAATTTAATTAGCTACATAGGGAGTTTGAAAACTCATAAAACATGGGAATCGTAAGTAAAACACGTTGGTCCACTTAATATGTCCAAAATCTTGGCTTATGGCATTGAGATTCATATTCTTCAGACTTTTTTACATAAAAGAACCATCTCGTCATCACTCGGAAAACTGAGGATTTTCTTTCCTCATAGTTAGAAACTCACACCGACGACATTGTTTACTAGAAGAAGATGCACCCATCTACCTAAAAAAATACATTTAATTCAAGAGCAATCTATCATGCTTACTTGTAGCTCAAGTTTAATCTAATTTTGTTAAATCGACAAGAAGTCACCGAAGTGTGCAAAGTATGCTAGGAAGCTTGAAAAATCCTAGTACTAAAAACTTGGGCATTACGTATAAGAAATCGTTGGTCTAGTTTGTGTGATAATTGGGGTGGTTGCATTTCCTTTTAACTATGGTAGGTCTGGTAGGAGAGAGGTGCTTGAGAGTTAACACGATCGATGGAAGTTCAACTTACATCAAGGACCACATAAAAATGAAAATTGCATCCAAGTCCATCCATTTAACACAATGACCCTAAAACTGAATAATGAAGTATATGTGTGTTGTGTGGTTTGTGTATACTAGCGTTCATCGTTCTAAAGACTATCAATAGAATCATTCTCAATGCTAAGGGAAAATAGAAGATCTAACCGTTAGCAATGTTTGGATTTGCTAGTCTTGATCCAGCGGTCAATGTTCGAAGTTAATTCGTACACTATACAATGGTGGTATGGTATTGTAAGATATATGACAAGATAACGATAGGATAAGAAGTACCGCGAATGGCCGATCTAGTGGTTGGTATCGTAGGAGCGAGGTGCTTGAGAGTTAAGACGGTCGGTGGAAGTACAAGTTACATCAAGGACCTCATAAAAATGAAAATTTCATACAAGTCCATGCATGCATTTAGCACAAGGACCCTGAAACTGAGCAATGAAGTGTGTGTTTTGAGGTTTGCGCATACTAGCATCCATTGTGCTAAACACTATCGGTAGAATATTTCTAGATACTAATAATGGAAAAGAAGATCCAACGGTTAGCAAAGTTTGGATTTGCCAGTCTTGATCCAATGGTCAATGTTCAAACTTTCGATCTTCCAGTCTCGATCCAACGGTCAATATTCAAAACGTGCTCAAAATTGCCTTCCCTCCCAATGTTGGGCCAATCTTTTGGATAACCTTCCCTCCCTATGTTTGGGAAGCAAGTGAAAATTTCGAAAACCGGAAAAGTTTGAATTTTTGTGCTGCCAAGAACCAAAGTGGTTTCCTTCCTATGTACTCCTCGTCCCTACTCCATGCCAATGTGTGGATGCTGAACACACCAGAGACACAGAGCCGACGTACCAAGCCACACCTGTGCAATGCCACACTGTCGACGAGGGGAGAGAGATCAGCCGGACCGGTGTGCGAGGGGAAAGAGGAGGAGAGATGGAGCATAGGGAAGGAGAGAGAAAACACACGATTTGTTTTGCGTGCATAGGTCCTGAAATTTACTACTAGTAGAGTGGACACTATAAGACCGCAGAGTACCTCGTGTCAGAAACCCATCATAACTTTCCTCTAACATGGAACCGCCTTCAACTTCTCTTCTTCTGTTGGCCTCTTCCCATGCCAACATTTTATTCTCTCAGCATGTATAGCGCGTGGAGAGAGGTGACCATATGTCTAAGCAAAGAAATATACTACTCCGACATTGTGTAAAAAACCACACTTAATAAGGCTCAGATATTAAACGTATGACATATCATCACTATATAAAATTATAATTGGCAAAGCACAAAAAATTATAAATTTGATCAACATCTATAAAGTATGGGTGTATATTTGGTCCTTGTACTTTGTTTCATCATGTGTAGAAGTCAAATATTATCAGCTACCTAACACTTTAAATTTTTGGTAATATGGTCTAGAGAAACGAGGGAGAAGATTCTAATATGATCGAGAAGTGTGTTTTGAGAGGTTTATGCATAGTGCAATTCTTTGTCTTCAACACTATTAATAGAATCTTCTAGATGCTAGAATGGAAAAGAAGATCCAACGGCTAGAAATGCTGAGATTCGTGAGTCTTGATCAACCAGTCAACATTCAAAGTTATTCGTACACTATATAGTGGTTTGTAATAAAGACTATCAATAGAATCTTCAAGATGCTAGAATGGAAAAGAAGATCTAGCGACTGGAAATGTTGGGATTCATGAGTCTTGATCCAACGGTCAATATTCAAACTTGTTTGTACACTATATAGTGGCAAGATCATGTAGAAGTCAATGATTATTACCTAATAGTAAGTTGCACGTGAGACTCAGATAGTAGACGTTTGACATATCATTACTATATACAATTATAATTGGTAAAGCACAAAAAAATTAAATTTGATCAACATCTATAAAGTATGGGTGTATGTTTGGTCCCTGTACTTTGTCTAATCATGTAGAAGTCAAATATTATTAGCTACCTAACACATGAAATTTTTAATCACATGTATGGTCTAGAGAAACAAGGGACAAGCTTCTAGTATGACGGAGAAGTGTGTTTTGAGGTTTGTGCATAGTATTCATTATGCCGAAGACTATCAATAGAATCTTCTAGATGCTAGAATGGAAAATAAGATCCAATGGCTAGAAATGTAGGGATTCGCGAGTCTTGATCCAACGGTCAACATTCAAAGTTATTCGTACACTGTATAGTGGTAAGATAAGATAAGATAAGATACTAGTAAGTGCACGTGCCCTGCACATGAGGCTCAGATAATAGACGTCCTGCATATAATCACTATATAAAATTATAATAGGTAAAGTGGAAAAAATATAAATTTGATCAACATCTATAAAGTATGGGTGTATATTTGGTTCTTCTAATTTGTATCATCATGTGTAGAAGTCAAAGATTATTAGCTACCTAACACTTGAAATTTTTGGTAACATGGTCTAGAGAAACGAGGGAGAAGATTCTAGTATGATGGAGACGTGTGTTTTGAGAGGCTTATGCATAGTGCATTCATTGTGTTCAACACTATCAATAGAATCATCTAGATGCTAGCATGGAAAAGAAGATCCAATGGCTAGAAACGTTCGAATTTGTTAGTCTCGATCCAACGGTTAATATTCAAAGTTATTCATACACTATATAGTGGTAAGATAAGATGTATAAAAACATGGCTTGTGGCATTCAGATCCATACTCTTCAGACTGTCTTTATAGAAAGGAACAATCTCGTCATCACGCAGAAAATTAAGAATGATATTTCCTGATATTTGGAAAATCACATCGACGACATTGTTTACTACAAGAAGATTCACCCGTCTACCTCCGAAGAGACAATTAACTCAAGACCAATCTATCGCATTAACATGTAGCTCAAGTTTGATATAATTTCGTTAAATTGTCAAGATGCAAAATCTTAGCAAGAAGTTGAATTTGTTGTAAAAACTATCGGTGGTGGTTTGTGATATATTAAATCAGCCCCCAATGGTTACCTCCAAAAAAATGTAAAAAATTCAATGCAACCTACAATTTACTTGTAGTTCCAAATTGAACTACTTTCAATAAATCGACGTAAAATCAATTTCAAGTGGGCAAAGTTAGCTATAGGCATAAGCTTCAAAACTCATAAAACACGGGAATCATAAGTACAACATGAGGGTCCACTATATGTGTCTGAAAGCTTGGCTTGTGGCATTCAGGTCCATATCCTTTGGACTTTGTTTACGAAAACAAACAATAATCTCATCATCACTCGAAAAATTGAGAATGTTCTTTCCTGATAGTTGGAAACTCACACCAGCGGTACTGATTACTACAACAACATGCATCCATTTAATTAAAGAATAATCTATCGCGCATACTTCTAGCTCAAGTTTGAGCTAATTTTTTGTTAAATTGTCAAGATTCAAAATCTTAAGTAGAAAGGAGTTAAAAACATATTGTCAAAAATCTTAGTTGTTTTCTAATATATTAACTGAGCCCCCAATGGGTACACCTCCAAAAGTTCTTTGTAATTCTTTAGAAGCAACCTACAATAATTTAGTTATTGTAGCTCAAGTTTGACCAAATTTCGATAAATATAGGCATGAAGTCATTCAAGTGGGGAAAACTTAATTAGCTACATAGGGAGTTTGAAAACTCATAAAACATGGGAATCGTAAGTAAAACACGTTGGTCCACTTAATATGTCCAAAATCTTGGCTTATGGCATTGAGAGCTATATTCTTCAGACTTTCTTTACATAAAATAACCATCTCATCATCACTCGGAAAACTGAGGATTTTCTTTCCTCATAGTTAGAAACTCACACCGACGACATTGTTTACTAGAAGAATATGCCCCCATCTACCTACGAAAATACATTTAATTCAAGAGCAATCTCTCACACTTACATGCAGCTCAAGTTTCATCTAATTTTGTTAAATAGACAAGAAGTCACTGAAGTGTGCAAATTATGCTAGGAAGCTTGAAAAATCCCTGTACTAAAAACTTGGGCATTACGTATAAGAAACCGTTGGTCTAGTTTGTGTGATAATTGGGGTGGTTGCATTTTCTTTTAACTATGGTAGGTCTCGTAGGAGAGAGGTGCTTGAGAGTTAACACGATCGATGGAAGTAAAACTTACATCAAGGACCTCATAGAAAATGAAAATTGCATCCAAGTCCATCCATTTAACACAATGACCCTAAAACTGAATAATGAAGTGTATGTGTGTTTTGTGGTTTGTGTATACTAGCGTTCATCGTTCTAAAGACTATCAATAGAATCATTCTCGATGCTAAGGGAAAATAGAAGATCTAACCGTTATCAATGTTTGGATTTGCTAGTCTTGATCCAGCGGTCAATGTTCGAAGTTAATTCGTACACTATACAATGGTGGCATGGTATTGTAAGAGATAAGACAAGATAATGATAAGATAAGAACTACCGCGAATGGCCGATCTAATGGTTGGTATCGTAGGAGCGAGGTGCTTGAGAGTTAAGACGGTCAGTAGAAGAACAAGTTACATCAAGGACCTCATAAAAATGAAAATTGCATCCAAGTCCATGTATGCATTTAACACAAGGACCCTGAAACTGAGCAATGAAGTGTGTGTTTTGAGGTTTGCGCATAGTAGCGTCCATTGTGCTAAAGACTACCGATAGAATATTTCTAGATACTAATAATGGAAACTAAGATCCAACGGTTAGCAAAGTTTGGATTTGCCAGTCTTGATCCAACGGTCAATGTTCAAACTTTGGATTGGCCAGTCTTGATCCAACGGTCAATGTTCAAAACGGGTTCGAAATTTCCTTCCCTCCCGATGTTTGGCCAATCTTTTGGATAACCTTCCCTCCCTATGTTTGGGAACCAAGTGAAAATTTCGAATACCGAAAAAGTTTGAATTTTTGTGCTGCAAAGGACCAAAGTGGTTTCCTTCCTATGTACTCCTCGTCCCTACTCCACACCAACACGCGGCTACCGAACACACCAGAGACACAAAGCCGCCGTACCAAGGCACACGTGCGAAGCTCCACACTGTGGACGAGGGGAGAGAGATCAGCCGGATCGGTGCGTGAGGGGAAAGGCGAGGAGATATGGAGCATAGGGAAGGAGAGAGAAAAAACATGATTTGTTTTGCGTGCATGGGTCCTGAAATTTACTACTAGTAGAGTGTACACTGTAAGGCCGCAGGAGTACCTCGTGTTAGAAACCAATCATAACTTTGCTCTGACATGGAACCGCCTTCAACTTCTCTTCGTTGCTGGCCTCTTCCCCTGCCAACGTTTTATTCTCTCAGCATGTACAGTGCGTGGACAGAGGTGACCATATGTCTAAGCAAAGAAATATACTACTCCCGCATTGTGTAAAAAACCACACCTTAATAAGGCTCAGATATTAAAGGTATGACATATCATCACTATATAAAATTATAATTTGTAAAGCACAAAAAATTATAAATTTGATCAACATCTATAAAGTATAGGTGTATATTTGGTCCTTGTACTTTGTATCATCATGTGTAGAAGTCAAATATTATTAGCTACCGAACACTTTAAATTTTTGGTAACATGGTCTAGAGAAACATGGGAGAAGATTCTAGTATGATCGAGAAGTGTGTTTTGAGAGGTTTATGCATAGTGCATTCATTGTGTTCAAGACTATCAATAGAATCGTCTAGATGCTAGAATGGAAAAGAAGATCCAATGGCTAGAAATGCTGGGATTCGCAAGTCTTGATCCAACGGTCAATATTCAAAGTTATCCGTACACTATATAGTGGTAAGATAAGATAAGATAAGATAAGATAAGATAAGATAAGATAAGATAAGATAAGATAAGATAAGATAAGATAAGATAAGATAAGATAAGATAAGATGAGATAAGATAAGATAAGATAAGATAAGGCCATGTAGAAGTCGAGGGAGAAGATTCTATTATAATGGAGAAGTGTGTTTTGAGGTTTGTACATAGCATTCATTATGCTGAAAACGATCAATAGAATCTTCTAGATGCTAGAATGGAAAAGAAGAGCCAACAGCTGGAAATGTTGGGATTCACGAGTCTTGATCCAATAGTCATTATTCAAAGTTATTCATACACTATATAGTCATAAGATAAGATAAGATATCTCTATCTCTACTACTATAGTGGAGCAGTTTTGAATTGGAACCATATCACCAATCCTGACTGTTGGGCTATTGGATCCAATGGTTCAGAGAAGCTGGATTCGTGTTGAATAGTACCTAGAGAAAACTCCACCATGGATGTTCTAGAACCATCATGTCACCACCCCCAAAATTTCATAGCATAGTCGACTGTATTGTCTCTACTTATACTACTATAGTGGAGCAGTTTTGAATTGGATCCATAGCACTAATCATGACAGTTCGGCTGTTAGATCCAATTGCTCAGAGCAACTGGATTCGTGTTGAATAGTACTCCCTCCGCCAAAATATAAGGTGCCTAAGGATTAGTCAAAAGTTAAA
This sequence comes from Avena eriantha, assembly GCA_910589775.1. Taxonomy (NCBI): domain Eukaryota; kingdom Viridiplantae; phylum Streptophyta; class Magnoliopsida; order Poales; family Poaceae; genus Avena; species Avena eriantha. The sequence goes on from OU342743.1 coordinate 363,482,666, forward strand.
AAAATTTAAGTTTGACCATGATTACACACAAAAATATAAAAATTTAGAATACTAAATTAATATCAATAGATTCAACGTAAAGTATATTTTCTTAATATAGCCATTCAATATTGTTGATATAGATATTTTTTTCTAAATATTTGGTCAAAGTTAGTAAGGTTTGACTTTTGACCAATCCTTAGGCGCCTTATATTATGGGACGGAGCGAGGGAGTACAGACCTAGAGAAAACTCCACCATGTTCTAGAACCATCATGTCACCACCCCCAAAATGCATAAATTAAGTCTATTAATAATAACTATCTACACATATTGAGAATACAACCTACTATGCTTTGAAATTTTGGGGTTGGTGACATGATGGTTCTAGAACATGGTGGAGTTTGCTCTAGGTACTATTCAACAAGAATCCAGCTGCTCTGAACCATTGGACCTAACAGGCCAATGGTCAAGATTGGTGTTATATATGGATCCAATTCAAAACTACTCCATTATAGTAGTAGATATATAGATAAAAGCACACCTTAATAAGGCCTAGTATGTGGCATCCGCTAAGGTTCACCTTATACATAGTGGAAACTATAAAGTGTCTTTAAGCCTAAGGTGCACCTCAAGCTTGTGTGTTGACCATAGAGAATAGAAAAATCATTTCCCCCTCTCCTTATTTCATGTGATCATTTTCAAAAGGGGTTCAAAATTTTCAAGAGGAAAAATCTTAATAGCTAGAAGTCAAACAGTCTCAACTGATATATTAATTGACCACTCGATGGGTACCCCCAAAATTTTTTTACATAAAACTTTCAAACCAAGCAACAATTTAGTGCTTGTAGTTCAAATTTGACCTTTTATTTCGATACATCGACATAACATCATTCAACAAGTGGACGGGGTTAGCTAGGAACCTTAAAAACTCATAAAACATGGGAATCGTAAGTAAAACACATTCGTCCACCTAGCTAATATGTTTAGAAGCTTGTCTTATGGCATTGAGATTCATATTCTTTGCACTTTCATTACGGAAAAGAATCATCTCGTCATCACTCAGAAAACTGAGAATTTTCTTTCCTGATTGTTGAAAACACACAGCGACAACATTGTTTACTACAAGAAGATGCACACATCTACATCCAAAAAGTCAATTGATTCAAGTTTGACTTAATTTTTTTAAATTGACAAGAAGTCACCAAAGTGCGGGAAGTTAGCTAGGAATCCTAGTACTAAAAACTTGGGTATTACGTATAAGAAACTGTGGTCCAGTTTGTGTGATAATTGGGGCGGTTGCATTTTCTTTTAACCTTGGTAGGTCTCATAGGAGCATGGTGCTTGAGAGTTAACACGATCGGTGGAAGTACGTACAAGTTACATCGAGGACCTCATAAAGAATAAAAATTACATCCAAGTCCATGCATGCATTTAGCAAAGGATCCTAAAACTAAGCAATGAAGTACTGTGTTTTGAGGTTTGCGCATACTAGCATTCATCATGCTAAAAACTATCAGTAGAATCTTTCTAGATGCTAAGAATGGAAAAGAAGATCCAACGGTTAGCAATGCTGTTTGGATTTCCTAGTCTTGATCCAACTGTTAATGTTCAAAGTTAATCTCTGCACTATATGTAGTGGTATGGTATTGTAAGAGATAAGAGACAAGATAAATATAAGATAATAAGTACTACAAATGGCCGATCTAATGGTAGGTCTCGTAAGAGCGAGGTGCTTGAGAGTTAACACGGTCGGTGGAAGTACAAGTTACATTAAGGACCTCATAAAAAATGAAATAACATCCAACAAATCCGTGCATTTAGCACAAGGACCCTTAAATCGATTAATGAAGTACTATGTGTTTTGAGGTTTGTGCATACTAGTGTTCATCATGCTAAAGATTATAAGTAGAATCTTTCTAGATGCTAAGAATGGAAAAAAAGATCCAACGATTAGCAATGTTTGGATTTGCCAGTCTTGATCCAACGGTCAATGTTCAAATATCCCTACACTATGTAGTGGTGGTATGCATGGTATTGTAAGAGATAAGAGACAAATATAAAGGTAAGATAAGAAGTACCATGAATGGCCGATATAATGGCAGGTCTCATAGGAAGCCAGCTGCTTTTATAGTTAACATGGTGGGTAGAATTACAATTTACTTCAAGGACCTCATAAAAATTGAAAATTGCATCCAAGTCCATGCATTTAGCACAAGGACGACCCTGAAACTAAGCAATGGAGTGTGTGTTTTGAGCTAGAGGTTTACGTATACTAGCGTCATCATGCTAAAGACTATTAATAGAATTTTTCTAGATGTTAAGAATGGAAAAGAAGATCCAACGGTTAGCAATGTTTGGATTTGCCAGTCTTGATCCAGCGGTCAATGTTCAAAGTTAATCCATACACTATATGTAGTGCATGGTATGGTACGTTATTGTAAGAGATAGGACAAGATAAAGTATAAGATAATAAGAAGTACTACGAATGGCCGATCTAATGGTTGGTCTAGTAGGTGCGATGTCCTTGACAGTGAACATGGTTGGTGGAAGTACAAGTTACATATCCAGGACCTCATAAAAATGAAAATTGCATCCAAGTCCATGCATTTAGCACAAGGACCCTAAAACTGAGAAATGAAGTGTGTGTTTTGAGGTTTGCGCATACTAGCGTTCATCGGTCTCATCAAAACTATTAGTTGGATCTTTTTAGATGCTAGGAATGGAAAAGAAGATCCAACAATTAGCAAAATGTTTGGATTTGCGAGTCTTAATCCAACTTGTCGTCAAAACTCTTGTTGGATGGTTTCTCATATATTAATTGTGACCCCTAATGGGTACCTCCAAAAGCTTTTTTGTAGAACTTTCACAGTTACCTAAAATTTACTTATACTAGTTCAAATCTGACCTATTTTCGATAAATTGACATAAAGTCAGTCAAGTGGGTGGAGTTAGGTAGGCATTTTTGAATTGGATCCGTTGTACCAAACGTGATTGTTGGGCTATTAGATCCAATGGTTTAGAGCAAACTCCACCATGTTCTAGATAGTTATTATTAATATACTTAATGTATGCCTTTTTCTCTAACAAGACTATTGGTTAATAACAACTTAATGTTTGTTAAATCACATTTCATACAGTATATACGAGTGTGGCATGTGCCTTTGTGTGTGTGTTTGTGTGCGTGTGAAAACTTTGGTTTGTGGCATTTATTTAGATCAATATTCTTCGGACTTCCTTTACGGGAGAGAATGATCATGACATTACTCGGAAAATTGAGAATGTCCTTTCTAGGTAGTTGCAAGCTGACACCGACGACATTTTTTACTACAAGAAGATGCACCCATCAACCTATGAAAAGACATTTAATTCAAGAGCAGTCTATCATGCTTACTTGTAGCTCAAGTCTAACTTAATTTCATTAAATTGATGCAAAATCTTAGCAAGTAGTTGAACCGTACCTATATATCATCAAAACTCTTGGTGGTTTCCCATATATTAATTAACCCCTCCCCCCGATATATATGGGTACCTCCAAGAGAGATCTTTCATCAAACTTTCAAAGCAACCTACAATTTACTTCTGGCAGTTCAATTTGTACCTAATGATTTCGATAAATCAGAATAAAATCAATCAAGTGGACGAAGTTATCTAGGAAGTTTGAGAACTCATAAAACATGGGAAATCGTAAGTACAACATGTTGGTCTGCAATATATGTCTGAAAACTTGCCTCGTGTGTCATTCAGATCCATATTCTTCAGACTTGCTTTATGGGAAAGAACAATCTCGTCATCACACTCGGAAAATTGAGAATGTTCTTTCCTGAGATAGTAGGAAACTCATAGTGATGGAATTGTTTACTACAAGAAGATGCACCTATACACCTCCGAAAAGACATTTAATTCAAGAGAAATCTATATCACGCTTACTTGTAGCTCATGTTTGACCTAATTTCGTCTAATTGTCAAGATGCAAACTCTATCTTAGCAAGAAGTTAAACATATTGTCAAAACTCTTGGTGTTTTGTGATATATAAATTGACCCCTCGATGGGTACCTCCAAAAGTTTTTTCGAAAAACTTTCAAAGCAACCTACAATTTTCTTAGACACGAGACAAGTAAATTTCTAAACTACGTATAGTAAGGGCGTGTGTTGTGTCTAGAAGTAGCTATGAAAACTAGTTTTGGTCCAGCATTTAGAACTGAAGTGGGTCCACACAATCATGCTAAAAATAAAAACAGACTGTTATCAACTGAATAGTGGGCCCTCCCAATTGATTCTCTTAGACATAAGTCTAGCACTAGAATCACCTTAAAGAATCTTTTTGTTAGCACTACCCACTCCACCGTTAAGATATATGTTTAAGACTTGACACCGTGCTTGCTTTGATGTCTCGGGCCAATGGACTCACTACCGTGGGGCCCCATTGTTATTAGTGGTCTAGTTATATCCTATAGCAGCCAACGAATGATAGCTCTGACTCCTCTAGCTCTTCCTTCTCGATGAAGCCTCGACGCTCGGCTTTGAAGGATGGTTACGAGGGTAGTAGGTGCCTATGGTGACTTCATCAAGCTCAAGCCCTCCACCGGATAGTCTGAAGACACAATCTTTCAGAGGTGCTCATAGAGGTAGGATCTGCGTTCATGTGTTCATAGGGGTGAGTGTGTGTATGCATTTTTGAGCGTATGCGTTTTGTAGTGGATTTTCGCAAAAATGAGAGAGATGGGCCTTCCGTTTGTATTAAGTTTGCTCGGTTTTCCCAAAGTAATTGTAATTTTCACTGGTGTCTAGGGTCTATGGGCTCACTACCAGGGGCCACATTATTAGTGGTTCAGTTACATCCCATAGCAGCCAACGAATATGAGCTCCAACCCCTAGCACTTCCTTCGCCATGAAGCCTCGACGCTCGACTTTGAAGGATGGTTATGAGGGTAGGCCGAGGCGATGTTCCCGTCAATATATAGCGAGGTGCCTATGGTGACTTCGTCAAGCTCAAGCCCCACGGGATCAGTGTCAAGATGCAGTCTTTCTAAAGTGCTCATAGGTGTAGGGTGTGCGTACCTACATTCATAGGGGTAAGTGTGTGTACGCATTTGTGAGCGTCGATGTTTTGTAATGGGTTTTCGCAAAAAGAGAGGGGGCCTTTGGTTTATTTATTGAGTTCTGATCTGTTTTCCAAAAGTACTACATGTAATGCAAGTCAGACTAGGTGAGTCATGTTTGGGGGCCCATGGGCTCTCTAGTGCGGGCCCCAGTTATTAGTGGTCGAGTTAAATCCAATATAGAGTAGTAGCCAGCGAATGTGAGGACAGGCTCCCCTACCTCTTCCTTCTCCATGAAGCCTCTCCGCTAGGCTTTGAAGGCATGCTCTTTTTTCGAGCAATAGCAGCGGATTCAGTCATGCCGGTCCGGCGAACGACGGGGGATCTTGATGCGCAAGGCGGCCGGGTTAGGGTAAGTACGCCAGAGTTCATGGTCTCATTTTATTTTCTCGAATTCAGCTTATGGGTTCTCTCCTTTTGGGGTTTTTCTCTATTCTGTATGTCTCGATCGACGATGTTTCCTAGGTTCAGATGCCGGCACGGATGGTAGATCTGGAGTGGTACAGCATCGTTACCAATGCGGATCTCCGGCTCTGGTTTGACTCTGTCCTGGCACCCCGTCACCGCGTTGCGTTCAAGAGAACAAACTTCGGCCGCAGGTTCTTGGGTTGCAACTATGAATGTGAGCGTTGCACGTTCGTCCACTGGGTAGATCTACCACACTCGCTTTCACTGCAGCATGCGATGATGTCGCTATGGTTACAGCTCGAGATCCGCGATGACCTCAAAGAGGAGGAGCAGGAGCGCCATCAGATGCATGCCGAGGAGATGGCTGCAGAGTTAACGGATGTCTCCAACTCACTACACTCAGTCGTAAATAGGATAGATGCTCTTAGCTTTGGGTAATTAGAGTTGGACATTAGGTTCTTAACCAAGTATGGTCTACAATCTAGATATTTAGCATGCTCATGATGCTTTTGGTGGCTGGCTGTAGATTCCACTAATAATTAAGTAATCCCCTTTTGTTTACTAGTACTCACCATCTCATAGTACTGCCACGGTTAATTAATATGGGAGTAGTTGGTAGTCTTCTTATAGCCCTTCTGGAGTTTGTGGTTACTACTAATTGATCTGGTTTATGTGTTACTAGTATCTCTATCTATATACGAGTATCGCTACATTTTTAGCACATTTGTGCAGCTCGCCCGTCACGCACCTTCTTTACCCAGCAGCGTCCACCTTTCCATCGCATCAGTACAATCTGCGGTGAGTCCGCAACCATCCGGATGGTTGTTTAGGTGATTGCTATTTGAAATTGTAGATCTATATGCCACATTAGGAAGCTGGGATCACCATGGATGTAGCCATTAAATTAGTTATAAGGTCCACTGAAAATAGGTAAGTATATGCCGCCAAGAAGAGTCTTTTGAGGATGGGAACCTTGCCCTGGCTTTATTTCACTGAATGGTCCTCTGCTGAACAATGTAGATATAATTTGTTGCATATCATTCATAAGCAGATTGTTGTTTGCTGGTGTCCTGCATTGCTGAGTTCTTTAAATTATATTGTTCGTTTAAGGGAAACACGCCCAATCCTTGGCATCAGATTAATGCATGTATCCTTCTTTGCATTGCGAAGTTGATGTGTTCTTTCCTAAAATTTACTGTTTTTGCTGCATTTCATTTAGCATCATGCGCATGTCTCACCCGTGGAGGAGGCATTATCGAGTGACAAGTGTTTTTATGTATCCAACTGCTTTGCTGGAATTTCAGTAACATATTCTTTGTCCCCGAAAACATTTTTTTCGATAAAGAGCGCTTCATTACTTAAAATGTCCCCTAAAATATACTGATCATTTTTGTTGCATCATGATTTGCAGAAATGAAGTCATTTTGATATGTTGCCACTTATTACTAAGGCCAGGACTGCTCATGTTCCAGCTAAGAAGGCAAACCCTGAAGTACGACCCTGTCGGCTCTGTTTCCCATGTTTGGGAAATATGCCTCTATGGTTATTTTCCATTTGTGGTACCACTGTTGAACTTGCACGATGTGTGTGGCTGAATTCAGATTGTGAAACGAGAATTTGGTTTATTTATTTTTGAAATGAGAATCTGGTTTAATTTTGGATTTGCTATCTGCAGTTTCCACCTTACTCGTATTGCTCATGGCGTAATGGTGCGGGTCACTACAAGGATTTGACAATTGCCGGTCTCCAAGAGAAATACAAATCTCATAGACACATGATTTCGTGCCTTCAAGAGAAAGTGAAACACCATGACGAACAGATTAGGCACCTGAAGGAAGAAGTGTCCACATCCACTAAGAGGATAGATGATTTGATTGCAGGATGGAATACATCAATTTCAGTTGCTCATGATGCTGCTGTTGATTTTCAAAAGTTCGTGGCTGACAACTTAGTCCCCGAGTTGCCTAATGTGGAGGGCGACGAGCTGATTGGCCAGGTGTATGACCGGATCTTGGAACAGGTGGGAATGCGAGATGACAATCTTTTCAATTCGGCTCTAGAAGTAGATGAGACCCTGACAGAAATTCGAGATTCTCCACGCCCATATAGTCCTGATCCTGCAAAAGATGAGGAAATTTGTAAAACCATATTGACCGCTCTACTTTAATTTTTTGAAGGGTTTGGGTCTCTTGTGAGGATGACTGTTTGTTAAGTCAGGTACTATAACTGTTTTTTTTGGTCTGCTGGTGTGTGGTGTCCACTAATCTACATATTTGATATACTATTATGATATATATATTGGATCTGGCTTTATGTGACTACATTTGGCAACAACAGTCATATTATTCGAACTTGTGGTGGTTTTTTATCTTTCAATTTTTTTCCTTCTGAGATCCGTTAATGATGATGTTAATGCCAGTTGCGAGTGATTTGTTAGCATGTTTCTGGTAGTAAACCAAAACTTGTAGTTGTAGATTGTGGAATTTCAGGTCGATGTTTGAACTCTATATCTTGATCATAGAAAGGGCAGGCTTTTACCAGCTGGAATATTTTACCCAGCAATTGCTTTTATCACACCAATAAGTGCACAAACTTGATGTCTGTAGGCGGGAAACTGAGCAACACAAGTGCACAAACTTGTATCAGTTGTGTGGTTGCTACTATTAATACAGTCGTGGTTTCCCCTAAAAAAAGCGGGGTTCGCAAAAATAAAAATAAATAGTGGGGCGAAAGTTAGTTTCGAGTTCGAGGTAGCTCAGTCGTGTGCCCCTCCACCCTATCATCATCTTCTCCACCTGGCCGCCCTCCCTCGCCCGGACCGTCCCCGCCACTCCACCACTGAACACCACCACACTGCCATTCGCTGGTATGTACGTACCCAACCTCCAGCCATTATGGGTTTTCTAAAGGATAGAATGCATTTATTTTTGGGCATTGCGAGCTAAATAAGCTCGTCGCATTTACAGGAAATGGAATCGGCGTAAGCGGATGCATTTGCTATGTTGGTGGATGCTTGTAAAGCAGAGGTGGATGCTGAAGCAGCACCAGCGGATACATGTGAAGCGGATGCGGAGGACGATGCTTGTACCGCATCGGAGTCTTGGGAAGTGTTGAGTGATGCTTGTAAAGCGGTGGAGACACAGTCGAAATCCTCGTTAGCTGCTACTGGAACAAATTCGGCTATGTTGGCTACTCCTGCCAAAGCGACGACTGCGTGGGATGCTAGGAATGCTTCAGCTCATGGTCGTGCTTCTTCAGCGTCAACGGCTGTGGCCCTTCATTCGTCAGCGGCGCCTGCTCCATTTTCTCAAAACTCGTCGACCCCATTGTAAGTTCTGCGTTGGATTTTGTCTCCCTGACTTCCTCCCTCTTTTGTGTATTCTGCTCCGGGGTTTTTTACGGACACAGTGGATATTAGTTTAAACTAGTAGTACCAGGAACATAAAAAATCTATTTAATCACAAACTAGTGATCCTAATGGGATGAAACTTTCATAAGATTCAAACCTAGGCACCGATGATTTAATTTTTTTTGTAATTTTTTCGAATAGTTTTACTTTTTAGTTCAAAATCTGAACTACTATCATACGTTTGATCTAAGATGGAAGGTGGAACCTGGGGCAAGTCACTGTCAGACTTGGGTTCACCAAGTCACTGAAGCTGCGTCCGTTTTTTCTCCTCTTCTTTATGATAAAACCATAAAATTCAGGTGGGGCCCTTATATCCTCCCCGGTGACCTAAAAAAAGTTCTTCATTCCTTTTGCCTAGATCCGACATGCTGAAGCATTTTGTGATGCTTTCGTACTACTCTGGTTGATTCCTTGTGTTGTTTAGGTTATTTTCTTGACAGACTCTGCTTTTTAGGTAGTTTTTCAGATGGGTGTAGTTTACGAAATTTCATTGATAAATTTTCCTGTCAAAATGTATGATGCATTGTGGTGTTTACTTAATTTCTTTTTTAGGGTTGTGCATTGTGCTGTTTACTTAATTCTGATGATGCACTTGTGCTATTTGCATCATCCTACCAGCTTCGGTGGAAGAACATATGTAACAATCAACGACTTGCCAAGCGATGTATTTGGTCAGATTCTTGTCAGGCTTCCTCCACACCCATCCTACATACTGAGGGCATCAGTCGGCCAAAAATGTTGGATGGACTTCATGGGAAGCAATGATTTCAAAATGCTAACCCTATCACACAATAGAGGAATGTAGTTACTTGGGTTTTTCACCAACAGCTCCGAGGATGCTCGATTCTTAAGAGATCATAATCTTGACCAATCCATCTTCTAGAAGTTGAATAGGCTGGTGGAAGTACATAAGGCCTACAAACCATATGTACTCGCATGTCCCAATGGTAGGGTGATACTTCATTATCCGCAAGCGTCTAACATGATAAAGGCATGGGATCCAATCAGTGGAAGTGAAACAGTGATACCAAAACCACCAATTTGGCGGAGACGTGAGTATGATAGCGGCACAATTCTCTATTCGAGAAATCATGGGTCATTGTCTTCACACTGTTGCAGCAAATTTTGGGTTGTTTGGATAGTAACCAATGGTAACCAAGAACTGGTGCAGAGGTACTCATCAGAGTTAGGAAAATGGGAGGACTAGATTGAACCTGATGAGATGCTGGCTAAGATTGATCGCAGGCCATCAACTCTCACAGCGAACATTTTGTATTGGCCAACAATGAACTCTAGATATATAATTGTCTTTGATAATGTGACAACAAAACTGTGTTATACTGAGTGCCCCCATGAGACACATGATATTTCCAGACGCAATTTTTTCATCGCTAAGGGGCATAATGGAGATGTTTCCCTTGAGGTTATAAGATACTTCAGTCTAAACACGTGGTCCAGTGCAAGATCATCAACAAGCAAATGGGAAGCTTCGGTTCCTCATATAAAGGTTGAGTTGGATACTCTCCTTGCCCTTGATAAATCATGGGCATATGGTGGGAAAGATGCAGTAAGGCTACTCTGCGCATTTGAGGATAGAGAAATGGTGGTTATATGGGCGAAGGATGGAGTATTCGAATTAGATCTCAGCACCATGAAGTCTAAGAAGTTCAGATCTCGTAAATGTTGGTGTACTCTACATCCCTACATTATGACACCTAGTTAGTGCAGTCATTCATGTGCAACACATGCATTTTTTTACACCTATGATTTTGCTGATCATTTTGTTCATTTCCTTCACCAACCGACATGGTTCAGAGTGCTAAATCAAAGAAACAAAAAGGAAGTCCTATCAGCAACACAGCTGATTCAGACTACAACATCAAGGAGATGAAAATAACACTCTAATGAACAATCAAGTCTTGTTTGGGCAAGCATGTGTTTGCCCAGGTTGTGTTATTTGGAGCTTTAGTCTGATATTTGTTTGTTTTGGTAGCTAATGGAACTGTGGCGGCACCTTTGTTTGTGCTGCAGTCACATCGGCAGGGGTTGGAATATTAGAGTTGTCTGTTCGTTTTGGGGGCCTATGTGTGTCTGATAAAACATTTTCTATATGATTAAATGGTGTTCTCTATATAGTAGTGTATGCGTGATGAAATCTTGTTTTATTTGTTCTACATATACTTTAGCTGGTATTTGTGTTTTGATAGTATGTTGTAGTAGGAGTATTTGTTTCGCAGCAGGCTTTTTATTTGATCTGAATTAGTACTACCATTTAGTTAGTGCTTCCTATAGAAGAGTCTGTGTCGACACCTAAATAATTAGTAGACCTTGGTTGCACACCATTTTCACATGCTTGAATCAGAGTTACTTCAGACATTTGTTTATTGTTATGTTAAACAAACATTCTTGTATCAGAGATCTGCATTTTCATACGCGTGGTAGATAATCACTCTCCCTGACTTGGATCCCTGAAATAGAGGGAGAACGGCCTATTTTTTAATTATTCTTTGGACAATCTCTAAATTCAAAATCACTGTCGACCGCCAAAACCTACCTCCTACCCCGTTTGAATCGGGGGCATGAGTTAATATGAGTCTCGCCTTAAATTCCTGACCAGATGGTGTTCGAACTACATAACCTTTTTTTAGTAATAAACACTTGGCTGACAGGAAAATTCAAAATCGTAATTGAGAGAGAAAATAACCCATCGACCTCGAAGCATTTCGCACCCCCTCTGTTTCAAACATTTTCAGGAAAAATCACCCACCGAGGTAGTACCATTTTTGTATTATTACATGGACCCTAGACAAATTTAGAATCTAAGTCAAGCGGCAAAATTTACCGCCTATGCTGTGTGAATGGAAGGTATCCAAGTTTCTGTGCAAAAAAATGTTTATGGATGATCAGTTGATGTGACTCTCGGCCTTGAATTCCTGGACAGATAGCGTATGGTCTAATACCTTTTTTCTATTAGTAGATGGAGGCTGGCCAAATTCAAAATCTCAATCGAGTGGCAAAATCACCCACCTACCAAGCATTTCCTGCCCCACCGTTTCAAAAACTTTGAGCCAAAATATCCCACCGACCGAGGGAGTACCATTTTTCTATTATTATTATCAGATGGGCGCAAGACAAATTCAAATTCCCAATCGAGAGGCAAAACCACACACCGACCTTGAAGCATTTCATACCCTTCCATTTCAAAACCTTTAGAATTTAAAATTCCAATTCTACCCATTGTTCAGACGACAAATGGGCAAGCTAAAGTCGGTAGCTCGGGGCACGATTGTAATTATTTTTTCTGCTCACCTCTATGGTCCTGATTCCCCCAGTTTTTCCCGCGGGCCCTCCCAAAAATGCCAAGCTCCTCTGTCCCCTCCACGACCACTGCGCGCACTGGCTTGAGCTGCGGTCTCGTGCACCGCCGCGCAGCCGCTTCACCGACTCTCACCCACCAGATATAGGAGTTACAGTGTCATTCACCATGCCGATGGCGTCTTCGACCGCCCAAGCTCTGCTTCCTCACTACCGAAAGCTACCTAGTCATACCGGATCCGCTTCACCGGTGTCCACCGGGCGTGATCTAGTTCAAAGAGTTCCATGTCCACCACTCCAGACCAGCTGCACGGCCGTCTCCGTTGACTACACCGGATCTGCCTCAGCGACGCTCTTGTCCATCGCTTTCAAGCCAGCATCGACCGTCCAAGATCTGCTTCCCCGACACTAACAGCCACTGCAACCGCAGCACCCTCGGTGACCTGGACGTCACTCGCATGGTACCGATGATGCTTAGACGCCTCTCCGCCAAGGTTAACCAAATCTCCAACCCGTTTTTGTTTTGTCAGTGGTATAGCAGGTTCAAGCCTATTGCAGTGAACTACATTTTTGTAATCGTGCTAGTACATACAAGTCACTGGGCACGCTTGTTCTTCGTGCTAGTACATACAATGTCATTAGACATGTTGTTTGCATTCGCTGCTCTACAAATATCAAGTCATGCACATGTTTGTTATTTTGTCATGCACATGTTCTTATCTTAGCTACTCCGTACACTAGTAAATGCTTGCTATTGTGTAGTTCTTGCAAAATGTAATGTCAGTGGAAAATATTAGTGTGGATTCCCTGCTACATAGTTACTGACTCTATCTGGTTATTCTTGAGTTAAGTTCCTGCTATTATTTCCTCCATGGCATCGTTTTTCTATCCTGTGATACACATTCAAACTCTTCGTACTAGCTCGATTATAATTTTTTTGTTTCCATCTGGTTCTTCAAAAGCTGCAACACTGAATATTTTCATTTTCTTTGCGTAGAGCTCAAAAAGGCAACACTGAACATGTTGGTTTGCACAGCCTACAGGTCCACCATCGATGCCATTATATATTTTCTATATCTGGTGCTGGTTCATCCTAATCAACGGCATAATTATTCTTTACTGTATAGTTCATTCATGTTTTCCATTCCTGCTCAACAAGTACTAGTATGATGCGGTTATAATTTCTGTGTGGTTCATTCTTAGCTATGACAGTAAGTACATGCTATTATGTAGCTCACCACACATTCCTAGTCACCCAATGTCTCTTGCATTCCAGGAGATACCACTGCTTCCATATATATTTGCTGAAATGACCTGGCTAGCTTATACTGAAATTCTAAGAAATACTTTGTTGGATTGCTCATTTCATTGATGGCATACTTGTCTAATGCTTTTTTTCCTGTTCTATAGGTAACAAGCCACACCATTATATCGTGCATCTGGTTCTGGTTCGTCCTAGGCAACGACATAACTATCCTTTACTATATACTTCATTCATGGTTTGCATTCCTGCTCTACAAGTTTGTATTATGTAGTTATAATTCCTATCTGGTTCATTCTTAGCTATGAGTAGTTTGTCTTCTTTGCTATATTAACTTGTTATTAGTTAGTTCTAGACTACAATTAGTGTAATCGCCACCGAAGAGGGGACTGCAAGATCATATCTCAAGGTGGTTTTGCAATGTAGTTGTCACACTCAAAGGGAGATGCGGTTGATGGATTGAGAAAGAAAATTGAGGACTCTACTATCAACTTGATTCGCAACTGAAGTGCTGAATTTTCTTTCCCTTTTGTTCATATTTTGTAATATTTTTAAGAAGTTTGCAGCTGATTTAATATCTAGATAACTCGCATGGGCCATGTAGGCATTTAGTTGACGCCGTCCACGCATGGCGGTACCATAATTGCGCCAGCCATGTCGATCAGGTTTCAGAATTACCGAAACAATAACGGTATCTGGCCAAAATAGTACCATGACAAAGTAGTGACAGACCAAAATAGCAACGGTAACTGGCTAAAAAAGCAACATGCCAAAACTGTAACAAACCAAAATAGTAACAGGTCGAAACAGTAAGAGGCCAAAATAGTAACAGGTCAAACGGTAGCAGGCCAAAACACCAGCAGACTAGAACAGTGGCAATCTAGCACAGTAAACACGCCAGAATACTAACAGGCTAGAACAGTAATAGGCATGAATAGTAACATGCCAGAACAGGGGCAACTAGCATAGTAACAGGCCAGAACAGTAAAGGGCCAAAACGGTAATGAACATGAATAGTAGACGGCCAGAACAGTAACGAGTCAGAATAGTAAAAGGCCAGAACAGTATTGGACCTTCTCAAAAGTGGCCGTTCATAGGCGACCCATGACGAGTTGTGAGAGTAGTGACAGGATGACCGTGGGCTTTAACAGTATCAGGCCTACTTGACGCAGCCTATTAACGGGCCGCATAGTATTCGAAATGTGTGGGCTTTTGTAGGCCAAAATAGTAACGGGTCTGACATTCGCAGGCCGCTGCTGACCACATCTATGGGCCCATTTCAAACATTGTCGGACAAAACAGTAACAGGCCATAACATTATTGGGCTCTCTTGATGGGCCGACCCAATTAATTATGAACAGGCCTTGGCTGGGCATGGCTTCTACCACGGTTTCCATGGCCGTTAACGGTGGTAACTGGTCTTTTACGGTGTTTGCCACGTGGCATTTTGCATGATATCAACAGTCAACGCGGTTGGCAAACAGATCTACGACGGAACAAGTTTTCGTGGCTCAAGGGTGTGATCCGCCATGGTCAGGAAAAAAACCGTGGTAGATTCTTTTGTGACGGGGCTTTTACCACGATGGGCATCCGTCATAGAAGACTTTTTAGGCACAAAAAGCGGGCCTTCAACCACGAAAATCGTCCATTGTTAAAGCCAACTTTTCTTGTAGTGATTAGAGTCATTGCATGTATGTTCTTTTCGCAAACCACATATGGATCCACCAGAGTCATTGCATGTCTTTTCTTTTCATAAACCACATGGATCCACTAGTGTCATTGAATGTGTGTTCTTTTCACAAACCACATATGGATCCACCACTGTCATTGCATGCGTGTTCTTTTCATTAACCACATATGAATCCACTATAGCCATGGCATGTGGGTTCTTTTCATTACCCACAGCTAGTGTCATTCCATGTTTGTTCCTTTCATAAAGCACATATGGATCCACCATTCTCATTGCATGTGTGTTATTTTCGCAAACCACATATGGATACACCAGTGTCATTGCATGTGTGTTCTTTTCCTCAACCAGCACTAGAGTCATTGCAAGTGTGTTCTTTTCATAAACCACATATGGATCCACCAGAGTCATTTCATGTGTGTTATTTTCCTTAACCACATGGATCCACCAGTGTCATTGCATGTGTGTTCTTTTCATGAACCACAACTAGAGTCATTGCATGTGTGATCTTTTCACAAACCACATATGGATCCACCAGAGTCATTGCATGTATGTTCTTTTCATAAACCTCATGGATCCACCAGTGTCATTGAATGCGTGTTCTTTTCACAAACCACACATGGATCCACCTGTGTCATTGAATGTGTGTTCTTTTCATTATAGGGATCCACTAGAGTCATTGCATCTGTGTTCTTTTCATTAACCACAACTAGTGTCATTGCATGTTTGTTCTTTTCATAAACCACATATGGATCCACTAGAGTCATTGCATGTGTGTTCTTATCCTAAACCAGCACTACAGTCATTGCATGTGTGTTCTTTTCATAAAACACATATGGATCCACCAGAGTCAATGCATGTGTGTTATTTTCCTAAACCAGCGAGTCATTGCAGGTGTGTTCTTTTCATAATCCACATATGTATCCACTAGTGTCATTGCATGTGGGTTCTTTTCCTAAAAAAGCGAGTCACTGCAGGTGTGTTTCATAATCCACATATGGATCTACCGGATTCATTGCATGTGTGCTATTTTTATGAACGACATGGCTCCACCAGTGTCATTGCATGTGGGTTCTTTTCACCAACCACATATGGATCCACCAGAATTATTGCATGTTTGTTCTTTTCATAAACCACTTCGATCCACAAGTGTCATTGAATGTATGTTCTTTTCACAAACCAGATATGGATCCACAAGTGTCATTGCATGTGTTTTCTTTTCATTAACCACATATGCATCCACTAGAGTCATTGCGTGTGTGTTCTTTTCATTAACCACAACTAGTTTCATTGCATGTGTGTTCTTTTCATTAACCACAGCTAGTTTCATTGCATGTGTGTTCTTTTCATTAACCACATATGGATCCACTAGAGTCATTGCATGTGTGTTCCTATCCTAAACCAGCACTAGAGTCATTGCATGTGTGTTCTTTTCGTAGACCACATATGGAGCCACCAGAGTCACTGCATGTGTGTTAGTTTCATGAGCCACATGGATCCACCAGTGCCATTGCATGTGTGTTATTTCCATGAACCACAACTAGAGTCATTGCATGTGTAATATTTTCACAAACCACATATGGATCCACAAGAGTTATTGCATGTTTATTTTTTTCCTTAAACCACATGGATCCACTAGAGTCATTGCATGTGTGTTATTCTCATAAACCACATTTGGATCCACCAATGTCATTGCATGTCTATTCTTTGCACAAACCACATGGATCCACTAGAGTTAATTGAATGTCTGTTCTTTCCACACACCAGATATGGATCCACTGGTGTCATTGCATGTGTATTCTTTTCATAAACCACAGCTAGAGTCATTGCATGCGTGTTCTTTTCATAAACCACATATGGATCCACCACAGTCGTTGCATGTGTGTTATTTTCATGTACCACATGGATCCACCATTTTCATTGCATGTGTGTTCTTTTCATTAACCACAACTAGAGTCATTGCATGTCTATTCTTTTCACAAACCACATGTCGATCCACCAGAGTCATTGCATGTCTGTTATTTTCATAAACAACATGGATCCACCAGTGTCATTGAATGTGTTTTCTTTTCACAAACCGCATATGGATCCACCACTGTCATTGGATGTGTGTTCTTTTCATTAACCACATATGGATCCACTAGAGTCATTACATGTGTGTTCTTTTCATTAAGGATAGCTAGTGCATTGCATGTTTGTTCCTTTCATAAAGCACATATGGATCCAACAGTGTCATTGCATGTGTGTTCTTTTCACAAACCACATATGGATCCACCAGTGTCATTGCATGTGTGTTCTTTTTCGAAACCAGCACTAGAGTCATTGCATGTGTGTTCTTTTCAAAACCACATATGGATCCACCGGAGTCATTGCATGTGTGTTATTTTCATGAACCACATGGATCCACCAGTGTCATTGCATGTGAGTTCTTTTCATGAACCAAAACTAGAGTCATTCCATGTGTATTCTTTTCACAAACCACATCTAGATCCACCAGAGTCATTCCATGTCTGTTCTTTTAATAAACAACATGGATGCACTAGTGTCATTGAATGCGTGATCTTTTCACAAACCACATATGGATGCACCGGTGTCATTGCATATGTGTTGTTTTCATTAACCACAGCTAGTGTCATTGCATGTCTATTCTTTTCATAAACCACATATGGATCCACTAGAGTCATTGCATGTGCGTTCTTATCCTAAACCAGCACTAGAGTCATTGCATGTGTGTTCTTTTCATAAACCACATATGGATCCACTAGAGTCATTACATGTGTGTTATTTTCATGAACCACATCGGTCCACTAGTGTCATTGCATGTGTCTTATTTTCATGAACCACAACCAGAGACATTGCATGTGTGTTCTTTTCACAAACCACATATGGATCCACCAGACTCATTGCATGTCTTTTCGTTTCATAAACCATATGGATCCACCAGAGTAATTTTATGTGTGTTATTCTCATAAACCACATGTGAATCCACCAGTGTTATTGGATGTCTGTTATTTTCACAAACCACATGGATCCACTACAGTTGATTGAATGTGTGTTCTTTTCGAAAACCACATATGGATCCGCCAGTGTCATTGCATGTGGGTTCTTTTAATAAACCACAGCTAGAGTCATTGCATGCGTGTTCTTTTCATAAACCACATATGGATCCACCATAGTCATTACACGTGTGTTATTTTCATGAACCACATGGATCCATCAGTGTCATTGCATCTGTGTTCTTTTCATTAACCACACGGATCCACCAATGTCATTGAATGTGTGTTCTTTTCACAAACCAGATATGGATGCACCTGTGTCATTGCATGTGTGTTGTTTTCATTAACCATAGCTTGTGTCATTGCATGTCTGTTCTTTTCATAAACCACATATTTATCCACTAGAGTCATTGCATGTGTGTTCTTATCCTAAACCATCACTAGAGTCATTGCATCTGTGTTCTTTACATAAACAACATATGGATCCACCAGAGTCATTGCATGTGTATTATTTTGATGAACCACATGGATCCACCAATGTCATTGCATGTGTGTTCTTTTCATGAACCACAACTTGAGTCATTGAATGCATGTTATATCGAAAAACCACGTATGGATCCAGCAGAGTCATTGCATGTCTGTTCTTTTCATAAACCACATGGATCCACCAGTGTCATTGAATGTGTGTTCTTTACACAAACCACATAGGGATCCAACAGTGTGATTGCATGTGTGTTCTTTTCACGAATCACATATGGATCCACCAGTGTCATTGCATGTGTTTTCTTTTCATAAACCACAACTAGAGTTATTGCATGTGTGTTCTTTTCATTAACCACATATGGATCTAGAATCTTTGCATGTGTTTTCTTTTAATTAACCATAGTTAGAGTCATTGCATGTGTCTCCTTTTCGTACACCACATATGGATCCACTAGAGTCATTATATGTGTGTTATTTTCATGAACCACATGGATCCACCAGTGTCATTGCATGTGTGTTCTTTTCATTAACCACAACTAGAGTCATTGAATGTGTGTTATTTTCACAAACCACAAATGGATCCACCAGAGTCATTGCATGTCTATTCTTTTCATAAACCACATGGATCCACCAGTGTCATTAAATGTGTGTTCTTTTCAAAAACCACATATGGATCCACTAGTGTCATTAAATGTGTGTTCTTTTCACAAACCACATATGGATCCACCAGTGTCATCGTATGTGTGTTCTTTTCATAAACCACAGCTAGAGTCATTGCATGTGTTTTCTTTTCATTAACCACATATGGATCCACTAGAGTCATTACATGGGTGTTCTTTTCATTAACCACAATTAGAGTCATTGCATGTGTCATCTTTTCATAAACCACTTATGGATCCACCAGAGTCATTGCATGTCTGTTATTTTCATAAACCACTTGGATCCACCAGAGTCATTGCATGTGTGTTATTCTCATAAACCACATGTGGATCTACCAGTGTCATTGCATGTCTGTTCTTTTCATAAACCACATGGATCCACTAGAGTTCATTGAATATGTGTTATTTTGACAAACCACATATAGATCAACCAGTGTTATTGCATGTGTGTTCTTTTCATTAACCATAGCTAGAGTCGTTGCATCTCTATTCTTTTCACAAACCACATATGGATCCAGCAGAGTCATTGCATGTCTGTTCTTTTCATAAGCCACATGGATCCACCAGTGTCATTGAATGTGTGTTCTTTTCAGGAACCACAAATAGGTCCACCACTACCATTGCATGTATGTTCTTTTCATTAACCACATATGGATCCACTAGAGTCATTGCATATGTGTTCTTTTAATGAAGCACATCTAGTTTCTTTGCATGTTCGTTCCTTTGATAAATCACATATGGATCCACCAGTGTCATTGCATGTGTGTTCTTTTCACAAACGACATATGGATTCACCAGTGTCATTGCATGTGTGTTCTTTTCCTAAACCAGCACTAGAGTCATTGGATGTGTGTTCTTTTCTTAAACCACAGATGGATCCACCAGAATCATTGCATATGTGTTATTTTCATGAACCCATGGATCCACAGTGTCATTGCATGTGTGTTCTTTTCATAAACCACAGCTAGAGTCATTGCATGAGTGTTCTTTTCGTAAACCACATATGGATCCACAAGAGTCATCGCATGTGTGTTATTTTCATGAACCACATGGATCCACCAGTGTCATTGCATGTGTGTTCTTTTCATTAACCGTATCTAGAGTCATTGCATGTCTGTTCTGTTCATAAAACCACATATGGATCCAACAGTGTGATTGCATGTGTGTTATTTTCACGAATCACATATGGCTCCACCAGTGTCATTGCATGACTGTTCTTTTCATAAACCACAACTAGAGTCATGGCATGTTTGTTATTTTCATTAACCATATATGGATCCACTAGAATTACTACATGTGTTTTCTTTTCATTTAACCACATGTAGAGTCATTGCATGTGTCTTCTTTTCATAAACCACATATGGATCCACTAGAGTCATTATATGTGTGTTATTTTCATGAACCACATGGATCCACTAGTGTCATTGCATGTGGGTTCTTTTCATGAACCACAACTAGAGTCATTGAATGTGTGTTATTTTCACAAACCACAAATGGATCCACCAGAGTCATTGCATGTCTGTTCTTTTCATAAACCACATAAATCCACCAGTGTCATTGAATGTGTGTTCTTTTCACAAACCATATATGGATCCACCAGTGTCACTTCATGTGTGTTATTTTCACAAACTACATATGGATCCACCAGTGTCATTGCATGTGTGTGCTTTTCATAAACCACAGCTAGAGTCATTGCATGTGTTTTCTTTTCATTAACCACATATGGATCCACTAGAGTCATTGCATGGGTGTTCTTTTCATTAACCACAATTAGAGTCATTGCATGTGTGTTCTTTTCATAAACCACTTATGGATCCACCAGAGTCATTGCATGTCTGTTATTTTCATAAACCACTTGGATCCACCAGAGTCATTGCATGTGTGTTATTCTCATAAACCACATGTGGATCTACCAGTGTCATTGCATGTGTGTTCTTTTCTTAAACCACATGGATCCACTAGAGTTCATTGAATGTGTGTTCTTCTGACAAACCACATATGGATCAACCAGTGTCATTGCATGTGTGTTCTTTTCATAAACCACAGCTAGAGTCATTGCATGTGTGTTCTTTTTGTAAACCACATATCACTACAAGAAATCTGGCTGTATATGACCCTCCATTTTCGTCACAAAATCGTCACAATAGTGTGTTTATGACGATTCTATGACGATTCTATGACGATTACATGTGTGTTATTTTCATGGCTACCCTGGTGGTAAGGCTCGCTGCCTCTCTTCGAGAGGTTGCGAGTTCGAATCCCCGGCTGCCTTATTTTTGCCACAAATAGAGCTATGTAAACAGATATTGTCAAATAGAGGCACCTAAGCAGATATTGTCAAATAGAGCCATGTAAGCAGATATTGATACATGGATATGACACATAGTCAATAATTGAAACATAGACATGACACATATGCACAATTGGTGATGTGGCCGACAACTCATTAAAAGCTATCCTAATCTGGATGTCATGATGATTTTAAAATCGTCATGGTGAGCTGCAAATTATGTTGTAGGATGCATCCATCAGATGATGATGATTTCAGCTAGTGAAACTACGACGATTTTGAGCAAAATCGTCATATTTTTTCTATTGTTTGAACCTCACGGAGGACTTACCACCATCTAGTACGAAATCGTCATAACTCTATGATGATATTGTCCACGGTCACTATCAAAAGGTCATAGAATAACACATTTCTTGTAGTGTATGGATCCAACAGAGTCATTGCAGGTGTGTTATTTTCATGAACCACATGGATCCACCAGTGTAATTGCATGTGTGTTCTTTTCATTAACCATTGCTAGAGTCATTACATGTCTATTCTTTTCACACACCACATATGGATCCAGCAGAGTCATTGCATGTCAGTTCTTTTCATAAGCCACATGGATCCACCAGTGTCATTGAATGTGTGTTCTTTTCAGGAACCACAAATAGATCCACCACTATCATTGCATGTATGTTCTTTTCATTAACCACATATAGATCCACTAGAGTCATTGCATATGTGTTCTTTTCATTAAGCACATCTAGTTTCTTTGCATGTTCGTTCCTTTGATAAATCACATATGGATCCACCAGTGTCATTGCATGTGTGTTCTTTTCACAAATGACATATGGATTCACTAGTGTCATTGCATGTGTGCTCTTTTCCTAAACCAGCACTAGAGTCATTGGATGTGTGTTCTTTTCATAAACCACAGATGGATCCACCAGATTCACTGCATATGTGTTATTTTTATGAACGCATGGATCCACAGTGTCATTGCATGTATGTTCTTTTCATAAACCAAAGCTAGAGTCATTGCATGAGTGTTCTTTTCGTAAACCACATATGGATCCACCAGAGTCATCGCATGTGTGTTATTTTCATGAACCACATGGATCCACCAGTGTCATTGCATGTGTGTTCTTTTCATTAACCGCAGCTACAGTCATTACAAGTTTGTTCTGTTCATAAAACCACATATGGATCCAACAGTGTGATTGCATGTGTGTTCTTTTCACGAATCACATATGGATCCACCAGTGTCATTGCATGTGTGTTCTTTTCATAAACCACGGCTAGAGTCATGGAATGTGTGTTATTTTCATTAACCATATAGGATCCACTAGAATCACTGCATGTGTTTTCTTTTCATTTAACCACAGGTAGAGTCATTGCATGTGTCTTCTTTTCATAAACCACATATGGATCCACTAGAGTCATTATATGTGTGTTATTTTCATGAACCATATGGATCCACTACTGTCATTGCATGTGGGTTCTTCTCATGAACCACAACTAGAGTCATTGAATCTGTGTTATTTTAACAAACCACAAATGGATCCACTAGAGTCATTGCATGTCTGTTCTTTTCATAAACCACATAAATCCACCAGTTTCATTGAATGTGTGTTCTTTTCACAAACCATATATTGATCCACCAGTGTCATTGCATGTGTGTTATTTTCACAAACCACATATGGATCCACCAGTGTCATTGCATGTGTGTGCTTTTCATAAACCACAGCTAGAGTCATTGCATGTGTTTTCTTTTCATTAACCACATATGGATCCACTAGACTCATTGCATGGGTGTTATTTTCACTAACCACAATTAGAGTCATTGCATGTGTGTTCTTTTCATAAAACACATATGGATCCACAAGTGTCATTGCATGTGTGTTCTTTTCATAAACCACATGGATCCACCAGTGTCATTGGATGTGTGCTCTTTTCACCAACCACATATGGATCCACAAGTGTCATTGTAGGTGTGTTCTTTTCATTAACCACACATGGATTCACTAGAGTCATTGCATATGTGTTCTTTTCATTAGCCACAGCTAGAGTCATTGAATGTCTGTTCTTTTCATAAACCACATGCATCCACTAGTCATTGCGTGTGTGTTATTTTCATAAACCACATATGGATCCACTAGAGTCATTGCATGTGTGTTCTTATTCTACACCAACACTAGAGTCATTGCATGTGTGTTCTTTTCATAAACCACATATGGATCCACTAGAGTCATTGCATGTGTGTTATTTTCATGAACCACATGGATCCACAAGTGTCATTAAATGTGTGTTCTTTTCATGAACCACAACCAGAGTAATTGCATGTGTGTTATTTTCACAAACCACATATGGATCCACTAGAGTCATTGCATGTCTGTTATTTTCATAAACCACTTGGATCCACGAGAGTCATTGCATGTGTGTTATCATCATAACCACATGTGGATCCACCAGTGTCATTGCATGTCTATTCTTTTCAGAAACCAGATGGATCCACTAGAGTTCATTGAATCTCTGTTCTTTTCAAAAACCACATATGGATCCACCAGTGTCATTGCATGTGTGTTCTTTTCATAAACCACTGCTAGAGTCATTGCATGTGTGTTCTTTTCATATACCACATATGGATCCACCAGAGTCATCGCATGTGTGTTATTTTCATGAACTACATGGATCCACTAGTTTAATAGCATGTGTGTTCTTTTCATTAACCACAGCTAGAGTCATTGCATGTCTGTTCTTTTCACCAACCACATATGGATCCACCAGAGTCATTGCATGTCTGTTCTTTTCATAAACCACATGGATCCACCAGTGTCATTGAATGTGTGTTCTTTTCAGGAACCACAAATAGGTCCACCACTACCATTGCATGTATGTTCTTTTCATTAACCACATATGGATCCACTAGAGTCATTGCATGTGCGTTCTTATCCTAAACCAGCACTAGAGTCATTGCATGTGTGTTCTTTTCATAAACCACATATGGATCCACTAGAGTCATTACATGTGTGTTATTTTCATGAACCACATCGGTCCACTAGTGTCATTGCATGTGTCTTATTTTCATGAACCACAACCAGAGACATTGCATGTGTGTTCTTTTCACAAACCACATATGGATCCACCAGACTCATTGCATGTCTTTTCGTTTCATAAACCATATGGATCCACCAGAGTAATTTTATGTGTGTTATTCTCATAAACCACATGTGGATCCACCAGTGTTATTGGATGTCTGTTATTTTCACAAACCACATGGATCCACTACAGTTGATTGAATGTGTGTTCTTTTCGGAAACCACATATGGATCCGCCAGTGTCATTGCATGTGGGTTCTTTTAATAAACCACAGCTAGAGTCATTGCATGCGTGTTCTTTTCATAAACCACATATGGATCCACCATAGTCATTACACGTGTGTTATTTTCATGAACCACATGGATCCATCGGTGTCATTGCATCTGTGTTCTTTTCATTAACCACACGGATCCACCAATGTCATTGAATGTGTGTTCTTTTCACAAACCAGATATGGATGCACCTGTGTCATTGCATGTGTGTTGTTTTCATTAACCATAGCTTGTGTCATTGCATGTCTGTTCTTTTCATAAACCACATATTTATCCACTAGAGTCATTGCATGTGTGTTCTTATCCTAAACCATCACTAGACTCATTGCATCTGTGTTCTTTACATAAACAACATATGGATCCACCAGAGTCATTGCATGTGTATTATTTTGATGAACCACATGGATCCACCAATGTCATTGCATGTGTGTTCTTTTCATGAACCACAACTTGAGTCATTGAATGCATGTTCTATTGAAAAACCACGTATGGATCCACCAGAGTCATTGCATGTCTGTTCTTTTCATAAACCACATGGATCCACCAGTGTCATTGAATGTGTGTTCTTTACACAAACCACATAGGGATCCAACAGTGTGATTGCATGTGTGTTCTTTTCACGAATCACATATGGATCCACCAGTGTCATTGCATGTGTTTTCTTTTCATAAACCACAACTAGAGTTATTGCATGTGTGTTCTTTTCATTAACCACATATGGATCTCGAATCTTTGCATGTGTTTTCTTTTCATTAACCATAGTTAGAGTCATTGCATGTGTCTCCTTTTCATACACCACATATGGATCCACTAGAGTCATTATATGTGTGTTATTTTCATGAACCACATGGATCCACCAGTGTCATTGCATGTGTGTTCTTTTCATTAACCACAACTAGAGTCATTGAATGTGTGTTATTTTCACAAACCACAAATGGATCCACCAGAGTCATTGCATGTCTATTCTTTTCATAAACCACATGGATCCAACAGTGTCATTAAATGTGTGTTCTTTTCACAAACCACATATGGATCCACTAGTGTCATTAAATGTGTGTTCTTTTCACAAACCACATATGGATCCACCAGTGTCATCGTATGTGTGTTCTTTTCATAAACCACAGCTAGAGTCATTGCATGTGTTTTCTTTTCATTAACCACATATGGATCCACTAGAGTCATTACATGGGTGTTCTTTTCATTAACCACAATTAGAGTCATTGCATGTGTGATCTTTTCATAAACCACTTATGGATCCACCAGAGTCATTGCATGTCTGTTATTTTGATAAACCACTTGGATCCACCAGAGTCATTGCATGTGTGTTATTCTCATAAACCACATGTGGATCTACCAGTGTCATTGCATGTCTGTTCTTTTCATAAACCACATGGATCCACTAGAGTTCATTGAATATGTGTTATTTTGACAAACCACATATAGATCAACCAGTGTCATTGCATGTGTGTTGTTTTCATTAACCATAGCTAGAGTCGTTGCATGTCTATTCTTTTCACAAACCACATATGGATCCAGCAGAGTCATTGCATGTCTGTTCTTTTCATAAGCCACATGGATCCACCAGTGTCATTGAATGTGTGTTCTTTTCAGGAACCACAAATAGATCCACCACTATCATTGCATGTATGTTCTTTTCATTAACCACATATGGATCCACTAGAGTCATTGCATATGTGTTCTTTTCATGAAGCACATCTAGTTTCTTTGCATGTTCGTTCCTTTGATAAACCACATATTTATCCACTAGAGTCATTGCATGTGTGTTCTTATCCTAAACCATCACTAGACTCATTGCATCTGTGTTCTTTACATAAACCACATATGGATCCACCAGAGTCATTGCATGTGTATTATTTTGATGAACCACATGGATCCACCCATGTCATTGCATGTGTGTTCTTTTCATGAACCACAACTTGAGTCATTGAATGCATGTTCTATTGAAAAACCACGTATGGATCCACCAGAGTCATTAGATGTCTGTTCTTTTCATACACCACATGGATCCACCAGTGTCATTGAATGTGTGTTCTTTACACAAACCACATAGGGATCCAACAGTGTGATTGCATGTGTGTTCTTTTCACGAATCACATATGGATCCACCAGTGTCATTGCATGTGTTTTCTTTTCATAAACCACAACTAGAGTTATTGAATGTGTGTTCTTTTCATTAACCACATATGGATCTAGAATCATTGCATGTGTTTTCTTTTCATTAACCATAGTTAGAGTCATTGCATGTGTCTTCTTTTCATACACCACATATGGATCCACTAGAGTCATTATATGTGTGTTATTTTCATGAACCACATGGATCCACCAGTGTCATTGCATGTGTGTTCTTTTCATTAACCACAACTAGGGTCATTGAATGTGTGTTATTTTCACAAACCACAAATGGATCCACCAGAGTCATTGCATGTCTATTCTTTTCATAAACCACATGGATCCACCAGTGTCATTAAATGTGTGTTCTTTTCACAAACCACATATGGATCCACCAGTGTCATTAAATGTGTGTTCTTTTCAAAACCACATATGGATCCACCAGTGTCATCGTATGTGTGTTCTTTTCATAAACCACAGCTAGACTCATTGCATGTGTTTTCTTTTCATTAACCACATATGGATCCACTAGAGTCATTGCATGGGTGTTCTTTTCATTAACCACAATTAGAGTCATTGCATGTGTGATCTTTTCATAAACCACTTATGGATCCACCAGAGTCATTGCATGTCTGTTATTTTCATAAACCACTTGGATCCACCAGAGTCATTGCATGTGTGTTATTCTCATAAACCACATGTGGATCTACTAGTGTCATTGCATGTCTGTTCTTTTCATAAACCACATGGATCCACTAGAGTTCATTGAATGTGTGTTCTTTTGAGAAACCACATATAGATCAACCAGTGTTATTGCATGTGTGTTCTTTTCATTAACCATAGCTAGAGTCGTTGCATGTCTATTCTTTTCACAAACCACATATGGATCCAGTAGAGTCATTGCATGTCTGTTCTTTTCATAAGCCACATGGATCCACCAGTGTCATTGAATGTTCGTTCTTTTCAGGAACCACAAATAGATCCACCACTATCATTGCATGTATGTTCTTTTCATTAACCACATATGGATCCACTAGAGTCATTGCATATGTGTTCTTTTCATGAAGCACATCTAGTTTCTTTGCATGTTCGTTCCTTTGATAAATCACATATGGATCCACCAGTGTCATTGCATGTGTGTTCTTTTCACAAACGACATATGGATTCACCAGTGTCATTGCATGT
The DNA here is from genome assembly GCA_910589775.1 of Avena eriantha. Classification (NCBI taxonomy): domain Eukaryota; kingdom Viridiplantae; phylum Streptophyta; class Magnoliopsida; order Poales; family Poaceae; genus Avena; species Avena eriantha. Next base: position 363,510,923 of record OU342743.1, read on the forward strand.
GTGTTCTTTTCCTAAACCAGCACTAGAGTCATTGGATGTGTGTTCTTTTCTTAAACCACAGATGGATCCACCAGAATCATTGCATATGTGTTATTTTCATGAACCCATGGATCCACAGTGTCATTGCATGTGTGTTCTTTTCATAAACCACAGCTAGAGTCATTGCATGAGTGTTCTTTTCGTAAACCACATATGGATCCACAAGAGTCATCGCATGTGTGTTATTTTCATGAACCACATGGATCCACCAGTGTCATTGCATGTGTGTTCTTTTCATTAACCGTATCTAGAGTCATTGCATGTCTGTTCTGTTCATAAAACCACATATGGATCCAACAGTGTGATTGCATGTGTGTTATTTTCACGAATCACATATGGCTCCACCAGTGTCATTGCATGACTGTTCTTTTCATAAACCACAACTAGAGTCATGGCATGTTTGTTATTTTCATTAACCATATATGGATCCACTAGAATTACTACATGTGTTTTCTTTTCATTTAACCACATGTAGAGTCATTGCATGTGTCTTCTTTTCATAAACCACATATGGATCCACTAGAGTCATTATATGTGTGTTATTTTCATGAACCACATGGATCCACTAGTGTCATTGCATGTGGGTTCTTTTCATGAACCACAACTAGAGTCATTGAATGTGTGTTATTTTCACAAACCACAAATGGATCCACCAGAGTCATTGCATGTCTGTTCTTTTCATAAACCACATAAATCCACCAGTGTCATTGAATGTGTGTTCTTTTCACAAACCATATATGGATCCACCAGTGTCACTTCATGTGTGTTATTTTCACAAACTACATATGGATCCACCAGTGTCATTGCATGTGTGTGCTTTTCATAAACCACAGCTAGAGTCATTGCATGTGTTTTCTTTTCATTAACCACATATGGATCCACTAGAGTCATTGCATGGGTGTTCTTTTCATTAACCACAATTAGAGTCATTGCATGTGTGTTCTTTTCATAAACCACTTATGGATCCACCAGAGTCATTGCATGTCTGTTATTTTCATAAACCACTTGGATCCACCAGAGTCATTGCATGTGTGTTATTCTCATAAACCACATGTGGATCTACCAGTGTCATTGCATGTGTGTTCTTTTCTTAAACCACATGGATCCACTAGAGTTCATTGAATGTGTGTTCTTCTGACAAACCACATATGGATCAACCAGTGTCATTGCATGTGTGTTCTTTTCATAAACCACAGCTAGAGTCATTGCATGTGTGTTCTTTTTGTAAACCACATATCACTACAAGAAATCTGGCTGTATATGACCCTCCATTTTCGTCACAAAATCGTCACAATAGTGTGTTTATGACGATTCTATGACGATTTTGAGATCGTCGAAAGCTGAGCGTCGCAAATGAACTACAACGATGATTTTGGTAAAATTTTCATAACCAACTATGACGATATTGGATCGTCATAACCTCTATGACGATCCAATATCCTCATCGACCATCTAGACAGGCCAGGTCAGATCCTACGTGGCCGATCCTACGTGGAAAAATTGTGACGAAATGAGATCGTCATAGTCTGAATTCAGTCCAGTCCATTCGGTCATTTATGTGGGCCTAGCCCAGTAATTCAGACAAACTTTTCTAATTTATTCCGTTCAGCTACATGGGTCAAGACCAGCATATTGGCCTTTTTATTTCTAGGCCCTCGCCTTTTTCTACAACAATTTTATTCTGCATTTTTTGAATTGATCACTGCTACAATCTAATTTTGTTTGGGCCACGGCTATTTTAAAGCCCAAACATTATTTGGATCATTTCTTACGACCGAGCAGTCAAGAACCCAAATCAAATAAATTTTCAGAAATGACATCGGAAATTATAATATATATTTCAATCAATCCATATTACATAAGCTAGAATACAAAACAGTTGGGGGTATGTAGTATATTACAAACATTCATAGATCAGACCACCCAAGATCATGTATAACTACCTAGAAAACAGGACTGTCTACTCTACACTTTGTTGAATATGCAATAAAATCTTCCCTTCTTCTAACTTCATCCTTGAGCTCCTGTATACAGTATAAGAGAGAAAATGATGGCCATTGAGTCAGAATGAAATCATATCTTCTAACAATAACATAGAAAATTGGAAACACAATAAATAATAGATTTACAAGAACCCAGCTACAAATCAACAGATTACAGTACCATGGGACTAGAAGATCACAAACTAATCGCTACTAGCACACAAATATACACATGTAGTTCATCAAATGCACGACTTGGACACTACAAGTACTAGATAGAACAAATGTATTGGCACATATTAAGCTCCAGGAAATACTCCATGTACACGAAAAGAGTAGCACAGGAAATACTCCATACGTTTACTCCACAAGTTAAGTGGGCAACAAAAACGGGATCCTACTAAACGCTATTCAGACAAGTAATAAAGGAAGAGGATGGGAGAGACTAGAGACTTATCTAATCAATAGAAGGGAACACCCCTGCGGTTGCAGCGTGCTTATCTCGACGCTGCAAATGTGGTAACATGACAAAGGATGATGCGCTTCAGCACACAAGCAGCAGGGCTAGCTCCATTGGGTCTGCGAGAACAATGGTTTGGGTCAGTAAGCATCAAGAATGCTACTCCTGCAAGTCAAAATAATGCATTACAGGGTTATTAAATGATTTTGAATCATAGTAGCAGCAGGTGAACTCATACTGACTAGCAAAAGGCCAACATATTCAAAAATTATAGTGACTCAACCAGATCTTAATACAAAGCTAGTCAGGAACCTAGCATTCCGCTTCTGCCATGCCTACATTAGTGCATCAGCTTCCATTCTATTATCGAACTTGGCAGCCCTACAAATCAGTAAATCCTAGTCTATATCAAGTAACATGAGGAAATAAGAGTGCATCAGGTCTAATAAAATTTTCAAGTGCAACAGCAGCATTGGTATGGTCATGTGTCATGTGACCTTATTAGTGGGTAGTAGAAGAGCTGTAGCCTGCATGGCTAGCTAGATAGTTGCCGCCAGGATAGGAAAAGCATGATTTTGGCTAAAGCTACCGATCCAGTGCTTGTGCTACACTGATCTTCACATCACTACTCACTCAATTATCCTACTCCACATCAGGAACTAGCGGGGCAGCAAAACAGGCACTACAAGCACTAACATAGTTAATCAAGCATCCAATTTGCTTCAAAAGTACAACTAGTAGCTCTACATAATTGCACAACACATATACTAGTTGAAGGTGTTTTGGCATATCTTTTAGCTGATATTTTTATGCACAGAATCAAAATGTTCATAGAAAGTAATGTATAGAGCTAATCACAGACTAGTTCAAACATGATGGATACTAGGGAATTTTTTCATTAAAGAGCACAAGTTGTAGTACAGTGCTGCATACATAATGAACCAGACATTTAGTTTGGAAGAAATGCTGACGCAAAGCTGAAACACAGTTGGTATTTGTTCTTCCACACAAGAAATACTGACATTGAGTCTAATGCACCCATGTTCATAACACAAGAATTTCATCAATAATATTAAATCCCCACAGATATAGCAAGGATACACACACTGGTATCAATTGTGCTTGTATCAAAAACCTTGTAACATCTCTTCCATGCTAAGCATACACACACAGGTATCACTTGCTTGTATCAAATAAAGCAACAACATTATAACAATAGTAATGCTACTAGAAAGCTCATGTTATAACAACATTATAACATTGTATCACACCAACGAAAATAGTACACCTATTAGATGCATGCCTAGAGATAAGGCTTAATGACATGAACTAAGCAACCTAAGAATCCTAATATGACCAGGCTTCAATCGACTTGTTATGGTTGATGAAATCCCACTAAAATCCAAACCCTACCCTCACAGAATATGTGCATCGACGGAGCAGACTCACATGGAGATGGATCCATGTCATGGGCACCAGCAAATTACCTTGCTGTGCGAGTGGATGGAGCACCCAGGCTCCAGCAGACAATTGGGTGGCTCTCGTCGATGATCTCCTCAAGGCATCCGACGCTCATGGGGCAGAGCTGCTCCTTGATGGACTCGACCAGAGCCCCCATCGTCGGGGCCGCCACCGCTAGAGCGCCCATCGTCAGGGCCACCACCGCCAGAGCCCCCATCGTCGGGGCCGCCACCGCCAGAGCCCCCATCGTCGGGGACGCCACCGCCAGAGCCCCCATCGTCGGGGCCGCCAACGCCAGAGCCCCCATCATCAGGGCCTCCACCGCCAGAGCCCCCATCATCAGGGCTGCCACCGCCAGAGCCCCCATCGCCGGGGCCGCCACCGCCAGAGCCCCCATTGTTGGGGCTGCCAGCACCAGAGCCCCAATCGTCGGGGCCGCCATCGCCGGAGCCCCCCTGCACAGGTCCGCCATCGACGGCGTAGACGAGAAGCGGGACCTGACCCACCTTGATGCCGTCAGATTCCTCCACCGAGGTTGTGTCGGGGTAGGCGGAGCTGGGCTCAGCCGGGGAGAGAGGAGGGAGAGGGTGGATTGGCTGGAGGGGAGAGGGTGGTGGCCGTGTTGTGAATCGGCGAGAGGAGAGAATCGGCAGCGTAGAGATAGGGCAAGGAAAGGGGTAGCGCGAGAGGGGCGATCTAGGTTTTCTTGACAGATGGCGATCTAGGTTTTCTTGATAGCGACACGAGGAGGGAGAGGGTTGTTGAGGTCGTGGGCACAATGGGGTGATGTGCTACTTCAGGTGAGCTACCAGCCATTGGATCCACTCTGAACGGTCCAGATAAGGCACATAAGGCTGATCCATGGGAGGCGTTTTCCTGTGTTTTGATTGGTTGGTTCACAAAACACCTCAATTTTTGCACTTGCAAAATAGAAAATGGCTTTTTTTTCTAACGAAAATGAAAAGTTCCCCGATGACATTGTTCGTCATTCCAAAATACATATGTGTGCATAATTTTTTCATGTAATCTTGAAAATGTATTCTCAAAAAAGCCATTTTCTATTTTCCGAGTGCCAAAATCGGAGCGTTTTGTGAAGCAACACCAAAAGGTAAATACAAAAATGGTACCACCCCATTTTTCAAAAATACTAGACCACCTTACATGAACAATGTCTCAGCCAGGGATTTTAAAACCTTCGTCTACCCCTGGTGAAAAAGACAAATGACTGCCGAATCGGTAGGAAGTGGGTCCGATTTGAACTACATGTATATTATCTTATGCCCATGATGTTTTGCAAAAATCATTTTTAGACTCGCAATATGTTGTTTCTTCAGAGATCCAATGCAAGTTTAGTGAGGCTCGTCCCCTAGCTAAGAACATTCATGCCCGCCGTTTTGACCATTATTTGAAACGGGCATAAAATATGCAAAAATGGTCCCAACTATTTGAATCCTTCGTGTGGCGTCATGTTATGTGACATAGTTGTTAGGAAAAATATCAAACTTGGTAAATTGATTGCGTCACGAAAAAACCTTCTCAGAAATGACCTATCATGTTCGAGGTTTCATGACTTTCGGGCCAAACGACGAGTGTTATGGCTAGAATCAGGGCATAGTTTGTCATAGTATGCTCGTATTGTGCACGCAGGTGCATATTGGGACGACAAACAATGTTGTAGGAGGAAGTTTTCCTTTTCGTAGCACGGAAAAGCCATTTTCTATTATTCGAGTGCCAAAATCGGGGAGTTTTGTGAAGCAACATCAAATGTTCAATTCAAAAATGCTACCATCCCATTTTTCAAAAATACTAGACCATCTTATATGAACAATGTTCTAATCGGGGATTTTAAAACCTTTTCGTCCATCCCTGGCAAAAAAGACAAATTCCTGTTGAATCGGTAGGAAGTGGGTCATATTTGAACTACATGTACATGATCTGATGCTTGTGATTTTTTGTAAAAATCATTTTTAGACTCACAATATGATGTTTCTTCAGAGATCCAATGCAAGTTTAGCAAGGCTCGGACCCGAGCTAAGAACCTTCGGGCCCGCCGGTTTGACCATAGTTTGAAACAG